>JAGDQP010057357.1:0-12760 GCA_022664845.1 Lepisma saccharinum | reverse complement strand
CGACAATTTTTCTGGCTACAACGCTGTAAGTTTACCAGTTTCACGATGATATAAATTGCAATTCACACACTTTTGGCAATATTATTTTCCTAAAGAATTATTCATGTTACAAGTAGAACATCACCTCATGTATAAAGGTTTGTTATACTTAATTTTGTTACATTCAGAAATTTTGAACTAATATTTATTTTTAGCGATATAATTTCAAAATTATATTTGTGTGTATACGTTGGACATTTTACTTAGCGCACGAATACTAACAGATATTACCGCCAGAACTATTTATAACCAAAAAGACAATGAATTAAGAATATTTTGGTTTCATAAGATTAAATAAATAATTTAATTGTTTTTAAGTATGATTGTCATTTAAAATGCTTCTTGTAGTTATAGATTTCTATGATTGAAACTATTTTGTATCAGCAGAAACCACAGCATGCCCCCGAGAAAGGGGTATATAGGCGCGAGATGCCTATATTCTTGTACGAGACATATCAGACCTCCCACCTGTTTATATAAAATCACTTTTCGGAATTTGTATTGCTAAATATATTTGTGAAATTATCAGAAGAAGTTTACGATATGTAAAAATCTTTAATATATCTAAATTTGTTTATTGAATATTATTTTGATATAAATACTTTTGAAGCATGCTATAACCACCAAGGACATTATATATAATAATAAGAATATACCAAAGACTTTCAAATAATATAGAAAATACTTTGTTGGAATATTCTAAACCTCTATGGGAGACAGTCTAATTTTCTTGTAATGTCTGTCATGTACCTGTATAAACAGCGCAGGCTGTATGTAAGTTCAGTTCTGCTGGAACTCCTGAAGTGGACGGAGCTCCTAATAAAAGTTGCTAATAAGACCCTTTTAATTGCTTGTTTTATTGCATTGTTTTGTTTCCCCTTTGCTTTCATTGTCCTTTACATACATCCCTTGGTCTCCTATGGTAGGCGGTGGGCCACATATCCACATACGCTGTAGAAAATACACCCTCCGGGCGGTCAGTTCACATTAATCTCATCTTGCCCTTTAAGTTTAAATCAAAATCCTACGCTCATAGCCGAGAGTCAAAATACATATAAGTGCCTCACATAATATTACATTATTTCAAGGGACGTTCAGGAGATGCCGTATCAAGGTCGTTGTAATCCTATGTAAATTATTCATTCTTGGGTTCCGACGCGACAGTTAGCTCTGAACTAATCTAATTTTATCTTTCCGCTTAATATGCTAAATCCCACCCACGCCTTAACCGGAGTCAATCTGGAGGGACGTTACAGCTGGAGGTTGTTTAAGTCGTTGATCATTTCGCGATCTACCAGTACTTCAGATGGCTTCAGAGATAGAAATCACGGGCGTGAGATCAGACGAACGAGAGAGCCATTCGATAGCCCGTGCTGACCAACTGAACATTCAAGAAATTGGAGCATTCAAAAATTGCCATGACGACTCTGCAGCGTAGTTCAAGGGCACGTTGTCTTGCCTAAACAAGGAGGAAAATCGTTCGGGGTTAAGCAGTGAGTGGAACACGTACTCGCCAAGGATTTTCAGCTATCATACACCAGTCAAGTTGCTATGGACGAGTAGCAGCCTGCACCATATCCCACACCACACCATTATCTTGTTCCCGTCTACGGCTGTACTGTCATCTTTCGATGCTGAGTTGCATAACACCCATAACGATAGTTCTGTCTATTGTCCTTACCGTGGGCATAGAAAGGTCCTCATCTCTAAACAGCCCACACAAAGGGAACATTGGATCCTCATTGCACCGATAGAGTACATTGTGCTAACTGTAACGGCCGGTCTGGGTCATCTTCACGTACACGCTTGTTGCGTTTGGAGCTTATACGATGATATTTGTTTTCATACCCGTAATACAGACCTCTGACTGACAGTTGATATTGCTTGTAATGGTCGAACATTTCATGTGCGCTCTCCATAGTGGTTTCCACAAATTCCCTTGCCGTGTTCTTGTCGGTTGTGCTCCTTGGCCGTCCACTACGGTGCCTGTCATGCACACATCCAGTTTCCACAAACTTCATCAATATCTTGAATAGGGTTGCATGTGTTCTTTCTGCACTTTACAATCACCCTGGTTCTATAACTACCACTTGTCACCACAATCTCGATCCGTTCATCCTGAATCGCCTGCAGAATAGCAAACCATTACCTTTTGCGAAATATCAGATCAAACAGCTCTTATCTCCTAAACAAATACACACAGGTGAAGATTTACTTCACAGTTAAATTTCTGGAAACAAGCTAGCCTAAAACGACATGTCACATAATGCCCTTTAAAATTTACGATGTAAATCCAAGATGGCGGCTTTCAAGTTGGCCTCCATGGAGCCCACTCCCCCATCAACGACATCGAGCTTTTGGTTTCACTTAGGCAGTCCCATTTTTGACTTACCAGGATGTTTCCAGATTTTCCCGTCACCCTGAAATTAAAAAATATCTTTCTTAAATTTGTTTTTCTGTTACGAGTTGAAATTTGCAAATTTAAAAATGCCACTAACTTTGTAACCGTTCGTTCTAGGCGAAAATATGGTTATAGTAACTCAGAATTTTTTTTTTTTTTTTTTTTTTTTTTTTTTTTTTTTTTTTTTTTTTTGTGAGACACCTTTTATGAGATAAATAAAAAACATTTAGTTTGCCTGTTTTAAAATGGTAGTCGGTTTTTATGCTCAGAACGGTGACAACTTTTTGTATGTTATTCAGCACGTCTTTTTGCATAGAATAGCGAACAATTATTTTTTTATTGCAGTTTGTTTGAGGTTCGGTGTATTTTCCCCCTAATTTCCTGGACTAATTTCAAATTTGTCCAAGGCCACATCTCTAGCAGACTCATTTCTCTTACAGCTAACTTACAAAAATCCTTCCGTCACATTTTATCAATGGATCATAATGTAATATAATTACTCAACTGGTTTAGTGATAACACTGATCATTACAAGAATATTTTTAATAAGGGTGAAGAAGGACACATTTTCTAAGACCGTAAACTCATCGATCTAACGTAGAAGTATATAACACACAGGAATATTTCACAATAAATGGGTGAATTCATTTTCTGATCACGTTATAAGTGTATATTGACGTCAAGATATGTTTGGACAAACTGAAAAGTGATGTCATTGTTTCGTTTCATTGCAGCCTGTACAGCTCTTTTGGATGAAGAAAGTGTTGTAAAATCATCACAGATTTTCATGAAGATATATCCGGAAGCTCACTGAGAATTACATGACGCTGGGAGCACTGGAAAGGGAAACCAAATTACCTAAGTCTATCGTAGATATTTGACAAGATCAATTTTGGGATTTTCTTCCAAGCATTGAATAACTACATTACGCCTACATTTAAACAATAATCATACTTCCACAGCAACATGTTAGTGTACAGTTTATTAGTTTTGCAGATATTATATTCACATTTAATAAGTGCAAAAATAATAACTTGTACATCTAAATAGTGCTGCGAAAGTATGGTTATTACCGTATTTAGAAGATATGTGCACAGCGCGTAATGCTAAGTGTTATTAAAATACTATTACAGTTTGTTGTTTCTCCAGTAACTAAATGTTCTGCAGAAATATGCACTTCTGCGTTAAAATTGGTGAAGTCTCAGAACAACGATGAGTCAAGGCAGACTTACTGGATTACACTTAATGACATTCACGAAGATATTCCAAAAATGTGTTTAAAGTAGTGGAACTCTTTGACCAGAAAGATTCTAGAAAATTACAGTTTCTGAAGCAAAGGTATAGTAACCATCAGCGCAAAAAATATTTTCTAGTTCTATTTTTGTCACGAAGTTTGTTATAAATGTTTTCTGTTTCAAGTATATTGAATGAACATCAAATTTTACATGTCGCGATGTATGGATATATTTTAGTTGCAGTGCACATTGAATATAATATATTTTAATATATTTTCTAATTACTGGATGCATTTCCTTTGCAATATTACATTGACATAAAGGCCAGTCCATCTGAAGTGGTCCAGCGTAGGCTGCTTGACCTCTGCCAAAAACTTTTTTAGCACAACCGTACATATACGGGGAAGTTATAGTTTATAGCCCCTGCCCTAGATCTCAGGAACTACAAGTAAGACAAAGACGAAGGATACACCGTTTGATTCGTTTTGGTCTGAGCGGGTAGGGAAAACTATGACGTTTACTCTATTTTGGGGGAGGGGGGTAAATTTTTTAAGGAACATTTAATATTACATGGGGCACTTTGGTTTTGTTAATAAAACCACTACTTAGCTTGTTTTTTAATATTTATATACCTTATATGTGAATGAATTTCTTTTATTTTTATATGCTTCCTTTATATACTATACTTTAATGACGATCATTTTTGTATTGCACACGTGCCAAAGTTTGTGTTTGCAGACGTTTGTGGGAACCTGTGGACTGGTTTATAATATGGACATTAAAATAAAAACAATTTTAACGTCAGCTTGATAATTTTAGTAGTTTGCTATAAAAGTATAAAATGTAATCTAACTGGTGAAGTTGGTACCCAAATGTAATTGTCGGATAGAAAAATATCCGGTTTTCAAGGTGCTGTTACACGGAAGGGGTTAAATATCAAAGTTGATTTTCTGTACACTATTACATATCAAATTTTATTGAAGGTATACCAATTATGAAGGATTATGAATGCTTATTACTATACGAAACTTTCAAAAGATCCAACATTTGAATTTTATGAACATTGGAGGCTCAATATCTCTGGTGTTGAACCAAATAAAAATAAATTGCACTCTTGTTTTGGTTTTGTAGCATGTTTGATGTTAACTACCTGGTTTAATGCACTATAGTATGCTTTAATAATAGATGTAAGGGAAAGGTAATTTCTGAGGATTTTAACAGCTAGTAGCAAATTGTCAACCATATGGAATCGGAAATTGTATATGTACGTTCTCCACACAAACACTATGGAACTATTAACGTGTTTACAAACTTGTATAATTTCAAGTACTCATATAGACTAATTGTAAATATGTAAATTATCATTACAGTATTAAATTATTTCTTCATACTTCTGAGAGCGATCGGGACGGGCGTAAACCACAGTGCTGTTACCGCCCATAAATTTCATTTTATCTTATCTTCTGAGAGCGATGAAAATATTTCTCTTCACAACTATTCTTTATACGAATTACCAAAACGCACACGAACATTATCTACCTCTGTTTGCAGATCTTTTTAAAACTCAAATATAAAAGTTGAACTTTCTACCGTAGTTTCTTCTTTCATAAGAGTATAACGTGTGAAAATATTATATTTTATCTGGTCCCCACCAGATAAATTGGTACTCCCAAGTTCATAATACAAATTTTAGATCTTTCGTAAGAAATTAATGAATTGAGCCTTCATAATCTCTAAACCTTCAACAGTATTTTATATGTAATAGTATGAAAAACTTTTATATTTAACCCATTCCGTGCGTAACAGTCCCCTGAATTTTTTTGTATTCCGACAACCACATTTGGATACCATTTTAAACATTTCGATTACGTTTTAGGCTTTCCTTGCAAGGATTATAATTATGAAGTAGGCTTTAAGCGAAGAAATAGTTTTCGCTTCAATATCCTCGTAGCATCGTCTTATTATTACTCAATGCCTTCATTTCCTTCAATTCTTGAATAAATTTTATATCATTGAACCATTTACATTCCCTGGATTTCCTTTTTCTTTGTTGTTACTCCAGACACACTACAAGCAGGAAGCACATCCTGAAAAGTTGATCTTGCTGAACGTGTGTATGAGTGCGATGCATTATTACCATTTTTACCTTCACGATCTCATTTGGAAACAGTCGCAGGAGCAATATTGACTTCTCTTTCCCCCACGACCCGAATGAACACAACCAGGGGGATAAACATACTTGGAAAGACGATGTGTATTCAAGAGAAATATGCCACATTTTTTAGAGCATTATGTTGCATTCCCTTTTTGTAGCAGCTCCATTCCATGCCTCATTAAAAAAATTTCCAAATGTTACTTTAGGTATTCTTTTACCAAGGAATTGTCTTACACATGCACGACAGGGTCGTTGTAAAAAGGATCAAGAGAGCAAAAGATTGTGACAGAAAGTACTCCAATATTGGTCCTTCGGAATGGTTAGAAGATCCACAAGGCTGTTGGAAGGTGTCTGTTGAAACAAGGGCAAATAATCCTTGGTGTCCCTACATTTAGGTACCATGAACAGTCTAGGTCTTCCGAATGCCAACTAAAGAATGAATTCAAATGTTGGTTCACATTGCTCTAACTATAAGGATTTTATAAGGCCAAACATACGTACATACACATACATCCATATAGACGGACGGATTTTGAGTTTGATAATTCTACTAGCCGTATGTTTGATAGTTGGTGACAGAACAAACGAAAATCAGGGCAGTTTGGTGCAGAATGGTCCAACCGTTTGGATTTGGGGAGCCACAATATACTTGGAACTTATTCTATGAACTATGGTCATTCGGTTTACATGTTAAGACCAGCCATAGTATATGATCTTTTCCTGGTCAAATGAAGGCTGAAGGAAAATTAAGTATATCTAGGTCTAAGATGTGGGGTTATTCAATATTTAACCTCTTAATTATAACCATTCAGAATATATGTATATTGAGCCTGGTCAAGTGAAGTACTCTTGCAAAATGAAGCGCAGATAGGTTCAACGGTGTAGATTTGGGGATCCACAATGTATTTGATATTTTCCAAATAAAATTGTGTTCTTTTTGTAAGAGTTGGGATAACATTTTGGGGCAATTGTTTGGTTTTGTATAGCAAATAAAGTTATATACAGACCTAGGTCCATATATACATACTTGTACATACAATGAATTGAGTTTATATCCTTTAGGCATACATACTGAATACGTTTGTACAGAATATACGACGACTACTACTACTACAAAAACTTAAGCGTATGCGTGAACAAATGTCTATGCTACATTTTACCTGTATTGAGAAAAACGCAGAGAATTAAACTTGTCCGCAGAGTGGAGCGGTGCTTAATGTCGTAACATAGATTTTTCTTCCATCAATCCAACACACTGTTTAATAGTGATGTTCAAAACTGTTACTTTTCGTTGCAGTGATAGCAGTACGTTCTATTTCAAAATATTTGTGAAAAATAGCAGTTAAGGAGAAACTATTCAAAATTGGAGTTATTTGTTCCCAACTTAACGCAACGTACTAATCTTGCCCTTTTCGTAGTTGATTCTTACCCCATCTAGTAGCGAAGCTTCAGAGGATGTATCTTGCCTGTCTATTCAGCCCGTCAATTATTCTCTATGTATGAACGTATCACACAACACTGCACTTCAAGGAAATAGTTCCAAAACCAAACTTTTCCCCCGCGATTCAGATATGCAAAGCAGAACGCAGACAACAGAGAAATGGTTTCCTAGAATCGGCATGTGACACTTGGTAAATAACCCACCACCCGCCCCAAGCAGAAGCAAAAGTGTACGAAAAACAAAAAATAACTACCGACTCCCCTCTCCTGTCCTTTTATTGAGAAGCTTTGTCAGCAAATTGAAGCCCCCGTCGTGCGGAAAAAATAGAAGGCAAGGTCCTTGGATGCGCTTAGAAGGTTTGTTCGTAGCTCAATTAGTTTAATGTAACACTACCACAAAATGTTCGAATACGAAATTCTAGAATGTCAATACTTTGGATAGGGTTGGTATTATCAGTACACTGTAAAAATTCGAGAACAGATCTATTGTGTACATCGGAACGAAATTAACATTGCAATGTTCGTAAATTGACTTTTTGAACGCACACAAATTACATTTTATACCACTCCCCCCAGCCTTTTGGTATGGCTTTATTTGCAATTAGTTTGTCTAACAATTTATCCTTTCTATCGTTTTGCTTATAAAATAAGTATAAATTCTGAATGACATATTCTTGTTTCATCAATAAGAACCTAAACATTGAGCATTCCATTCCGCATTTTGAATTTCCAAGGTTTTTTATTTTATTTTATTGTTTTCCAATTCCCTTTGGCCTAACAAGGAACACTCGCCAGGCGTCAAAGCCCGATTTTGATGAAAATTCATATAAAGGTACAGTGCCTAGGTAAACATTCACAGTCCAAATTGTAGGTGCTGTCGTCAAAAAATTACGACAGGGGAAGTCGAAAGAAATGGAACGTAGAGAGCAAGCAAATCGAATAAAGTGTACGGAAAACGTCTTTCCTCATATAAAATGTTAGATATACTGAAAGCAATTGGCTATTCATGGATACTGGAAAGGTGGTGAAATATGCTGAATGGTATGACGACAATAACCGCTATCTTGAAAGTGGAAATCTTGATTATGATTCAAAATTTTTAAATAGTAAGTGGGTCATGTGATATATCAGTCTGTGCTGGAATGTTCCGAGAAAATCAATAACAAGGTCAATTTTGGCGTACCTCTAATCCTGTACAACAAAATGACACATGAAATTAACCTGCAGAAGGTCACTTTCACCTAGCATTGCGTCTTCTTGAAATTGGGACTTCATCTTTCGTTAGTGTATGTAAAACTTTATAGTGCACTTCATGTTACGGCCATGAGGATCATATTTTCCAACATAACGATACCTCTTATGTAGCCATTTGGTCTTTTCATCATTCGGCTCACACATTCTCCACGCAAATTTCACGTGTTATTTTGTCGTATGCCAAAATTCACTTCATCATTGGATGTCTTGGAAGACTCCAGCACAGATTGGTATATCACTTACTCCTTAAAAATTTTGAAGTTAGTCAGGATGGCAGCTTTCACGATGGCGGCCATCTTCGTCATATCATTTAGCATGTATCGCCTCCTGTTCAGTATCCATTCTTTCATTTGCTTTCAAAGGCGTTTTCGTACTCTGTATTGAGTTTAGTTGCTCTCTACGTTCCATCTTTCTCGGGTTTCCCTGAAGTTATTTGTTGATTATAGCACCTATAATTTTGGCTGCGAGGGTTTGCCTAGGCATTGCACCTACATACGAATTTTCATCAAAATCGGGCTCTGACACCTGGCCAGTGTTCCTTGTAAGAAAAAAAGACACTGTGTTTTCTTCCTCCTTATTTACTGTGTTTTGAGACACCGAATAAAATAATCATCACCAATCTTCAACGTCGAATACAGGAAAATACGTTTAGCAAATCTAAAATTCAAGCTCGTATATGACCGAGAATCGAAAATATATAGAGTAGCCCGACGCTATTTCGACCAGAAGGAGCTATATTGCTAGAAGAAAACAATACCGTCATGAGTTGCGATATGACCCCCTTCCCCCCAATGGTACTTCAATTGATAGAGTAAAGATTGAAAAAAATCCCTCGATGAAAGAAGTCACCGGTTTCGGAGACAAAAAAAAACTGAGTCACCGATACAAGCAATGTATTTTCTAAATATTTAAGTTGATCATATTTTATTCAAATTTGAAAAATATTGTACGTCAGTTCCTTAATCAGCAATGACAATTGTTTAGTTATAACTAATACAATATAATTAGGATATCAGAATCAGCTTCCTACAACTAGACCATGCTACGTATCACATTGTTTTGTTTATTTTTCCGATGTGAACGCATCTGTTACAAGCTGGTTGATATCAGACTATTTAAACTGTATTGTTTAATGCGTGGGTTCTCAAACGTTTAGACCGAAATTCATACTTTCGCCGTTCCATCAAGTAATATTAATGAATTTTCAATGATAATATTTAAAATTGTATGATTATATTGCCAGTAATGATTACACCAACAAGAAAGAACATTCGTTAGCGTGTTTTCCTTGTAATCAGGAAGTCTCGGGATCGATTCTTGCTATCTTCTCTAAACAATAGTTGTCCGTAATCAATACTTGTTTGTACAGAACATGACGTTTCTGTACAATCTCTTGTAAGGGACAATAGTTGCTTCGATTGATTGAATTGTTATTAACGTCCTAAACGAGCTGTGGAGCTTCTAAGACGGAACCTACAGTATTTTTTATAAATTGGACCCCGATACAATTCTGTTTAATAGAACCCGACGGGAATTGAACCCGTGACCACTCACACGGAAAGCGAACGCGCTAACCTCTCGGTCACCCCGAGGTCTATTTGCTACGATATTCAAACCTGTTTTCCTAGAAAACTACAGAAATATAACTTATCAAGTTCTTGCATACACCCACAGAATTATAGTAGGTTATATTTTCATTCTGCGCTACTGAAATTTAATTTATGACAAGCAGGCCTATAACATTTGTTTGTATATATATCGCATGCGCCTCGTTACGAATGTGTCAGTGTTGAGAATCTTAAACTGGGCGACAGATAGGCCTAGTTCCTCGGTCAATCTATGAAAATGTGTTAGCGTTAGGACATTTATAAGTTTTCTGATTATTTTTTTCACCAAGCTGTCGTACCAGTATCCAAAGGTTCACGTACCAGTACGGGTAAAGTGCCACAGTTTGATAAATAGTTTGAGGGTTAGTGCAATAGTGTATAAAACTGAGAAACTTAGGAGTGACCAATTCGTGTTGGGATGAATTTAGATTTTTGTGAAAGTCTTCATTAGGCTTAGGGCATAATTTTCTAATACTTCGTAAAATATTTAATCGGATTCGTATGTAACAGATAAATGGGACAGTATTGAGGTTTATGTAGGCGCTTGTAGTGAAACGTATCATTTAATTTTGTTCTAATATTAGAGAAAAGTTTAAAATAAAAAATGCATATTTATTTTACAAATAATGAATTTTGCTAACGATCCAATTTTATTTACCGCTTCCATGGGAGAATGTACAGGTACGAGCACGATTAAATGTCTTTACCCATGAGTCGATAATGACGTTAAGATGGTCCTGCACAAAGAATTGGTAACAAGGGCACCAGCAGAGTCAACAGTCCAGGGCGCCAAATAGCACTGTCGACAACACCTCGGGGTGGTCAAAGATAGTGTGTTCGCATTCTGTGCGCGTAGTCACGGGTTCAATTCCTTCCGGGGTCCATTCAACGAAGTGGTTTGGAGCCCACTTTAACCAAAACTGTAGTCCAGTCCTTAGAACTCACCAGCTCGTTCAAGACAATTCGTTCGATCGGTATTTGCACTTTGGATCCAAATCCAATACCCGAACCCAGTACTAAAATCTGAATCCGCATTTTAATATGAAATCCATTATTCAAAACTGAATCACAGCATTCGAGTTTTTTCATCCCTTTATAAATACGTATATTTCAGATCTGAATATGATGGTTTAGCCATCTATCCATTTATCTTTCTTTGCGAAGAGAGGAAGACATGAATATCACCGATCTTAAAGTTAAGGAACTATCCCAGTGTCCGTTTTCAGGCCTACATGAATTCAGAAGATAACATATATCAGAATCAAACCTAAGGAAGCCATTCTCGCTTTCTCCTCTCTATTTCATGGGCCTCTATGACGTGATTACTGACAGCTACTCATTTTGATGAAAACAGCTTTTGAGCTCATGAGAAATATCTGATATGTCACGTTTCCTGGCTAGGAATCGAATCGATCAATCCAGTACTTATTGAGCTCACTTTCTCTCGTAATAATAATAATAATAATGATAATAACACGCTAAGTAATGGTTTTATTATATTCAAAACCAAAGTGCCCCGTATAACTTCAAATTATCTTATAAGGTATCCAAAAGAAAGAGTCAGCCATGGGAACAAATGGAGATAACTAAGCGAATTCCGAGGTCTGCCAGTTTTAGAATCAAAATCATAGAATTTCCTACCGCTGTCCATGACTAATCCGATGTCTTATCCGATGTCTTAGATGTCTTATCTCTGTTGAACTCGTGGCTACTGAGATCTAGTAATGGGACAGATGAAGAATACTAAGCGATTACAAAGGAACTACCAGTTTTATGATCAAAATTATGGTAGATTATTCCACGGTTTCAACCCATTAAGAATCCAGTGATGTATGGCTCATCTCTGTCGAATTTGTAGTTACTGAGATCTAGCAGAGACTTAAATGGAGAATACTAAGCGATTCAAAAGAACCTGCCAGTTTTAAAGTCAAACTGATAATTTTCTCCACCGTGTAAGGCCATGTCATCTCTGTTTGACTTGTAGTTACTGAGATCTAAGGGGGGACAAGCATACTATGTGAAAATACATAGGAGAATGGAGAAAACTAAGCAAATGAAATGGATCGGTGATATTAGAGTTAGTTATAATTTCCCCCACCGCTTGAGATCATGACCAATCCAAGGACGTATGGCTCAACTCTGTCGAACTTGTAGTTGCTAAGGTCTAGGGGGGGTGGGGCCAGACAGACAGGACAAAACCTATATCTTCCCTTACGGGTGCACTAATAATAATAATACTAATTAGCTGACTGCATAATTTTGTACTAATTCAATTTAAAAGTTATTACTACTACTATCAAGTAATGGTAACGCAAAAATAAAAGAAAATGCAGAGAAAAGCAAAAATCAACATTCTGCAAAATTTTCACCAGCTTTGTTTCGCTTCCTTCTTGCTGCCGAAAGAAGAGACCTCCACATTTTTCCGTTCCCCTAAGGCATTTTCTGGTCAAGTCAGTGATTCTATCCCCCCCACCCTACACACACAACCTGTTCACATTCACCTATAAAGCCATAAGAACTACGTCAGTGACGCTGCACTCAAACTTCCCGCTGGGGCCACATTTCAGGTAGAGGATTGTATTATTCCGCGCTGACGTCACGAATAAAGGAGGGGTTTAACAGACAGAAT
>JAGDQP010057353.1:0-12760 GCA_022664845.1 Lepisma saccharinum | reverse complement strand
ACTATAAGCCCGATTTTGATGCTTGAACTTTCATTGAATAGCTTTTTGCCATACCAAGACAGAAAAAAAGAATTGGTCGATAGGACCTCCCTGGGACCCCCTAGGGCAGTACGGAAAATAATTCAAAATTTCACATTTCTGATGATAGCTCTGACCTAAAGTCGAAACTTGCGGAATCGTAATCTACACTTCAATACCTTTCAACGGTGTATCACACATCAAAATCGGTGAAGGGGTTCAAAAGTTACGACTTTCTGAGAGAAGTTTCAGAAATGATAGAAAAGTTTGTCTGTCTTTTTGTTTTAGTCCCAAATGAGTGGTACCGGGAAATTTGGAGGGTCAATTGCGGGCCCCAACAAGTTGGGGTAAATCAAAGCTTATATTTTGATAGGAGTTACCGTTTTCGAGATACGGAGTCTACCATGGTCCAAAATCGACCTTTTGTATGAAGACTATGCACTTTTTTTTTAACAGACAGCCTTACGAAATAAGTGATATCAATATAAAAACCCTTTCGGGGTAAAGGGAAGAGTGACGCAAGAATTCTACTCAGAAAAGAAGTGACATCCATTTTACGAGTGATTTTCGTTGTGTCACTATGGGAGAAGGGAGGATACTAAATCTCTTAATTTTATTACAAAGGAAACACTTCCCCCATAGTGACACAAAGAAAATCACTCGCAAAATGGATATCACTTCTTTTCTGAGTAGAAATTCTTGCGTCACTCACTTTTGTGAGCAGAATTTTGGTTTAACGTTTTCTGAAGTTGCAATTCAGAAATTTGTAAATCCTTTGGGACTATGACATGTACTTGACATGTTTAAGAACTTCCTTGTAAGTTTTTCACTTATGTTATCTAGATTTTTGAACGTTCCCTATCTCATCATCCAGGTTTGACCGAACTTAAAACAACGAAATAGATGTACGGATGGTTAAACGCTTCAAGATTATTCTAGAAAGATTAGTGCATTTATAGACGTTTGAGCATTTTTGAGGCACAAGCTCCTTAACTAAAGCATGCCTTTAGAGATATCAATAGCTTGGATATAATCTAGAGATCAATGCTTCCTAAAGCATATGGTTGCACCCCCTAGTTTGTTGTGGTTTCTTAAGACATTAAGAATCAAATACACATCTCAAATATGAATACCGAACTTAATGTTTGCGTGGAAACGGTGACTCAAAAATATTTTGGACACTACTTATCTGTGTGTATGAATATTTCGTCTTCTATTTAGAGTAGTTTACTTACGTGTACGGCTTTTCTTCCCCTCTCATCTCACAAATGACATTAGTTAAGGCCATTATGTAATTTTTCGCTAGGGTTAGAGTTTCGATTTTGGACAACTTCCGTTCCATTTTCACATGTGGTATTACTTCACGTAGTTGCTGTGAAGAAAGAATAATAACTATTAGAAGGTAAATTTGTTGTAACATGAAAAAGTTCATTGTTTTGTGTCAGTCTTAATTTTAACAAGAAGAACTAGTTCAAAATGTTAATAAAATGGTTAAATGTAAGGTGAAATGAAGCAAGTGAGCTTAACTGTACTACCGGTATGTGCGGAGAAAAAAAAAACATATCTTTTATGCCTTTGGAAGTGTCTACAGCCACGACCACCGGAATGCTAATGTTATTCTGAGTATTACGTAACACATTAACAGCAAAGGAGAAAATGGCGTTTGTGTTTGAAATAATAGTCTATTATACATGGAGTTATTTATTTATTTATTTGGCCATTATTTCCAAAATATTGTAATCTTATACTTATTAGGACAGAATCTATCGTTTTATAGTATACTCGTTGTTACAGCAAATATGTCACTGTCAAACATAGAGATGCCAAATGCAAGAATATGTTCAATTCATGTAGCTATGGAAGTTCAATTTTGCACTTGATTTAAATGGACGAAGGATAATAAAGGTATCTAATAGTGTGAACTTCATTAATTGTGCTTGAAATTCTCCACAAGTATTGGGCTGATGCATAAATTCGTAGCGTTTGTTTTTGAACTGGCAACAGTGCAGTGTTATGAGCTTGTTTATAATTTTTCACTTCTCATTTGGAGTGATACGGTTTGTGCTAGTGAATACACCTTGAGTTTTGCAGGGATGAAGGAAGCTAATACTATTTGTGGGCTAAATAAGATGGAATGTCAGGTGCAAAATCCAAACATTTCCGACATATTATTTTGTTTGAGTTTAAACGAGGAGCAAAGGCAACAGAGACGGCTAGAAACATGTGCGCCGTGTACGGGAAAGATGCCATCGGCAAAATTATGGATAGGAAATAATCTTGATTCAAATGACACCTATGTCAACATCATGAAGACAAAGGGACAAAGAACGCGTACTATGAATTACTTCCTAGGAATGTAAACATCACTGCAGAGATTTATGGCCAACAATTCAGATGCCTTGCGAACCTATTTAAGGAAAACTATTGAGAAGGCTGCGTCAAATGAGACTGCATCGTGACGGGGGGAAAATACTACGAAATTATGACACCAACCAAATATTTCCAGTAACATCATGTGCACAAAATCCATAATTCGCATTCATAGGTAGTGGATCTACATCCGGAATGGACCTCTCCACAGCATTTCACATATGCACCACAACCGAACTGTTCCATCAGCTCAGAATCCTATAATGGGAATTATTGGACGCGTCATCTGCGTAATGCAAACCCTTCATTCCCCACTGCGCTGTCCATGATTGATGATTATGCCTAATATGGTGTATTTACACTACACTTTCGAGTCTCGACACTGTTGATGGAGAAAAGTTCAGAGTTCTAGCTATACTTCAAACGCACACACTACCTATGCCATGGGGTAGCTTCAAAAAGGTTATATGGGGAAATCTGCGTCAATTCAGTCCCGAACTGTCTTTAAGAACTATGTTAGTGTATACGGCATCAAGGTGATTTACAACACTTTTGCTAACATCAAAGTATCCCTTCGTTCTACTACAGACGATCTACGTTTCAGAACACCAGGTGTACACTGCATTCCCTGTGGGTATGCCTAATCTTACATTGGTCAGAAGATTGAGGGAGCGAAGTACACAAGAACTGCATTAAGTAAGGTCTGGCGGAGAAGTCATAACTATCAGAAGTGTAGTTACAGAAGGACATCTAACATTTATATTTGCAAAGTGTTAAATCTACGAATCAATGGGTTGTTCCAACAAAAGGAAGCAATATCAACAGATACATTGGCAAATGATTAAGTTACATCTGGTTTTCGCTGATGAAACTAGCCAAAACAAGGCCAATCAGCAACACAAGTATCCCCACTCACTCAGCCTCCTATCTATCTGTTTATATGAAGCGGGTGCAGAAAGTACGTTGTACTCTGCCATTGAGCCAAATAATTTTGTTTACGTATCAAACCTTTTGCAACTGAAAACACACACTGCTCTACTTCTCCACATAGCGCCTTAAATTTCTGTTAACATTTTGCTGAACGTGTGACTTAATATTCTATTCTCTGATAGTAGATATCTGCTAAGGAGCAGGTGGTCATTTAGCCACCGTTGAAATACAGTTTTAACTTCCCTAATCTGTTACAAATCGTTCTTTCACCAGATCTGCTTGCAGCTTGTTAAAAGATCACTGATGTCAGATCTAGTCTGTAGGGCGGATATTGAAATACCTCATATCGAAAGCTTTGGAGTTATTGTTGTGTTGTTTGTGTGCATACCAATTAATACTACGTCATACTGCCAAACATCAAAGTTTCGAGAAAAGCCATTGAAAGCAAAAAAGGCATGGAATGTTTATAAAGAGGGTTGTCTTTGTTCTTCAGTACGACGTCACGCCGATAAAGAAGTGAAAAGTGAAATTTACCGATAGCTAAATGATCAAGAAGCAGATTAGAGAAATGTTTATATACATTTAGGGACAATAAGGAAAGTATCTTCAATTGCAAAACAGTAAATACAAAATGTGTTTGTTTAGCCACAGTGATAGAACGAAATTTATTTGTTTAGCCCTTGTACTAACCCTGAAGATATAAATGTTTGTACTCGAAAGTCGAAACATCAGAATGTTAATCACATGTCACCTTGGTGCTGATGCAGAAGAATATATGAGCTGATTAAAATTTACATTTCACAAATTACCCAGTGAATACTTCCTCTCCTTACTTACCTCAAAAGCTTCGTTAAGGCTGTGCATCCGCATCCGTTCCCTTTCATTGCTTTCCAGCCGTCGGAGGTTTCTTTCTCGAGCAGACAACCCGGATTTTCTTCGTCTTCCGTTGCTTCCGGGTCTTCGTTTCGTTCGTGAAGACTGCTTTCGTGAAGGTCCTTCGCTACCTGAACTGTCCGAACAATCTGCAATCAACCATAGATGATATAAATTAATATTTAATCATTGATTGAAAGAAATAAGATTCTAACGCTTCAAGAATTTGGTATAGTGTTCGTGATAACAGGTTAAACCGTAAACTAGTTGCTTTCAGCAACACACTTTACCAAGTCTAATTGTAATAATAAAAAGGCAGATACAGCATATAGACCACTTTATACTGAAATACAACAAACAACGCTAAGAAACAAGAAATAACAAACCAGTACAGTAAAACAAACATTAACACTATAATAATATTATAAGTAGGACATAATAACAGTAATTATTCAAAAGATAACATTCAGGAAGATTTACAATAATAAATAAAAGTAGTAATTATAATGTGAACCGGAAATAGTGCAGAAGAAAATATCAACGTTAGCTGGGATCTGACTGAATTCTGTATCTGAAGCTTTAGGAGACCGATGTGTTAATGATAGTCTGAGTTTAGGACTATAAAAGTGATTTATACTTGCGTGTAGCGATGAGTATATGGAATTGAAGTTCAAAAAGTTAAGACCCACAGCATACATTGTCATATACTATTCTATGAATAAAGAACATGTCGGCTTTACATCACAACGATGGAGAGAGAGTCAATGCTTAGCGTATTTATATATTGTTACTTAACAGAGATTTGTGAGATGTGTAAATCAGGCCATGGACCAAATAGGTTCACAATATTCCAGCACAGGAGAAATTAAGTTCTTGTTGTATAAGAGTAATGCAGACATATTTTGAATTGTATTGTTTATCTATTCAATAAACATAGTTCTTTTGAAATGTCTAATATGTTCAAAAAAATGTCCGCTTTTCGTCAATGGTTACGCCAAGATCTTTGTGTAAGAAAGCATTTCTAACTACAATTTTACCCAGTTAGTAAGCGTGATTGATTTTATCTTTCTTGAAAGAGATTGTTAGAGAAATACATTTTTCAAGTTTAGTTGCTAAATTTCACACTTGGAGGCAAATAGTGAAAAATAATTCTGAAAAAAAACTCAATCTTCTTCCGTAGAAATTATCCCGAAGATTTTACAGTTGTCTTAAAAGAGAAGGTTACTAGAAGTACAACAATATCCGTCAGCAAGGTCATTCATAAACCAAAGGAAACAGACCAAGAACATTTCCTTGTGGAACTCCAGTTTTAACAGCAAGAAAAGATGTTGCACCAGAAATGAAATCATGCTGTTCCCTGTCCGAAAGATAGCTTACAATGAATTCGAGTAGGATATGAAGTACCTTACACTTGTTCAATAATGTGTGTAAAAGGATAGAGTGATTGACGGAATCAAAAACCCTGGAAATATCAAAAGTACTATGTCTAATTGTGAATTACGCGAATTCCTCATTTCATGTCATGAGGAATTAAAACGAAAAGGCTTGTTCCAGTACAAGCTACCTGGAAGAAAACCAAACTGCACTAAGTTAATAATATACCGTGAAATTGTAAATTCTGTCGATTATCTTTTCACAAATTATTGATAATATTAAGTTTCTGTAAATGAGTTTGTAAAAGAAGACATCATTGTTGTTATTACATGATTTGTATATAGGCGTGATATTAGCCTTTTTTTTTCTTTCAGGAAAGTGGAAACACGCCTTCTGAGAAACACCTATTTAGTAAGCACGATAATGAATAATCATACTCCATTTGGTGACATTGGGTTTTTATCTGTATTCTATTGGGGTATAGATAGGGGTGGATTTCGGCCTTGGCTCGGCTTCGACCGGCCAGAACAAAATTTTCCAGACGCCTGGCCGGACAGAACAAAATCCTGTTGTAATCGGTTATCTTTCCCATTTTCGTACCCCTTCCAAGCAGTACAGTGGGCCAGAACAAAAAATGAACCCGAAATCCACCCCTGATTATAGATAGAAAATAAACAAGCAAACCTATTCCATATCAATATTTTTTTCGAATTATATTTTAGATATAATCATTTGAAGAAATTAGTAAATATGTATTTATTTATTGAATACGACAGGTTGGATACCTAGTTGTGGTGTTCAACATACATGCCATATTCTCTATACACACACATACTTCTGTTAATGCCCATACTTCACTCTTATCTTTATCTTTACAAGGTATTTCAACTAACCTACTGACGTTGTGTTACTGTATATTTCATTAGTTCAAATTTACACATAGATTTTAAGTTCGTGAACAAAATTAGTCTATAAATTTAAAAGAAAATAAAAATTTAACAGTACGCATAAGAAGCAAAATTAAACATGCCATAGCATTAAATGAGTTTTATCAAATATTATCTCATATCTCTATTGCTGTGCCGTATTCAGTGATTCGGTCAGGGCTTTCAAATTAGGTGGGCATCTGAAATTAAGGGAGAACCCAATTACTCCATATCACACTTTCTGTCCCTCCTTGTGCGAATAAATTTAATATATCCCCCTAAATGAGAAGCTCAAAGAAATTACTGGGATTGGTCAATCGTTGACTATATCCTCTATTTTATTCTGGAATTCCGGAGAATAATTAAAAGAAGAATATTTACGTTAAGTTTTAAATAATCATTTTTTAATGCCAGAAGAATATACCGTTATTTTCCCTGTAGAATAGAATGATTATTGTCAAAAATTACATTTTCAGAAACCAACGAAATTCATTAACAACCAAAATATTTTAGTCGAAATAACACAAACTAAATTGTTTTATTTTCTTCTTAAATAATTCGCTAAATATTTTTCAACATACTTTTGTTATTAATTTGCAAAGTCGCAAATGCAGCTCCATGGCCTGTGATCTATTATTGTTTTTTTTCAACAAACATTTCTGGAATTCAGTTACAACCTAGGTGTATTGTTCTCAGCCAATTAGTTAATAAATGTAGAAGTTATAGTCCAAATCAAAATCCAAGTCAAAACAGTTTTTACTGTATTTGTTGCCAACTCCACAGACAAGTTGAAATTCGTTAGAAAATTTTATATTAGCAACATTGACTTCCAAAGATTTCTTCGTTGAAAGGGAGTGATTCATGTTAATTGTCCTGTTAAAAGCAGTTTCTGAGACAATCAACCTAACGATACGCAGTATTTTTGTGTGCACTGAATTTTCAGGTATGTTTCAATGATTTATTATCAGCTCCATGGCTTTCAATAACATAAATCTTATGTTCTTATCCTGTAAGTGTTTGTATTGACGTAGAAATAATACGTTCCAAAATTTCGTATCATAACGTGCCTCTAGTTTATTCCATGGACATCAGCTTCATGATAATTGGGATTTCATGAAACTCATGCTGAGTAATGCAACTAATTTTGTCCTTTTGTTTTGCCTTTAGAGCTTTTATTATTTTCAAATCGCATTTTAAATAAGTTAATCTTGTATATTTAGGCTTCGCATTCGTTAAGCTGCTACATTTCAGGAGAATGAATTAGAAACGTGCTAATGATATCATCAATCAATTACAGCGGAATAAAGTAAAAAAAATATGCAAATAAGAGAATTTACATATACACAACGTAATCCGTAAATATTGCATAAAAATTAATATAAACAAAGATCACAAGAAGGTAGAAATAAATTCAGAAAGAGAAAAACATACTAAAGAAGAACGACTACTTTCAGGGTAGAGCTTCATCTCTGGTCACTGAAAAAAAAATCAATTTTGTGCTACGCGAATACATTAGGAAGGTGGGAGGTGCCTTCTTTAAGATGTTGAAAACCAACGGTCTACATATTTTTTCTTTGTATATTTAATTTGCTCTCAAATTAATTAAATTAGGAACATGGGTGCATCAAATATGCCTTATTTTCAAACGTCTTAGTGGAACAAAATCTTATACTTAATCCCTCTAATATGTCTGATTATTTGTAAAGAACACATAGTTACCTAAAGAGCATAAATGAAATGCAAAGAATATGCATTGGAATCACACAATTGTTGAAATAAGAAACGACTTAACAGAACAAACTGTAGTTGATACATAACTGAGACACAAATGTTTGTTTTATCAGTATTGAGTTTATCCAGAAAAGTTTGTAAATTAATCTTAGTGATCATGGAATTTAAGTTTGACATGTGTAGTCAAAAAAAGTTTTCCACGCACGCATTAAATTATTAATTAACAAATGTTGTGTAGAAGGGCACATTGTGTAGCAGAACACAGAAAGATGATTCGAAAGGAATAGTGAGATAGAGCAAATGAAAATACAAGAAAATAAAATTAAAATTTGAACGCTAAGAGTAGACCAAATGTCCAGATTACTTCATTTTAATTATTTGTGAAGTAATACAGAGAAAGTTATGAAGTATTGGTATTAATGAAATGAAAATGAGAACAATAATGTGGAAAGACGCACTCACTAAATGAGCAAGAACAGCTTTCTTTGAACCAATGAGCAACAAGAAAAATATTGATTTAAATATTTGCTTGAAGAACTGAAAGAAAATATAAGGGAGTAATGAAAAAATGGAAACTTTCGACATTTAAACCTGAAGAAGAAAGGAAAATTGCTTGTATACGAAAGTTGCGTAATGCAGAAGCAATCATTACATAAGGCCACTCAAACTAAAGTAACATTTCATTTGACCCCGAGTAAAAGATGCATGAAGACCGTGAATAAATGAAATTCAAGTAACATTTCGTAGTAACGGGACGTAGAGCATACAGTATACAGAAAATAGAGGTACACAAACAGGTGAATTAATAGAATATAAATAAGAAAAGTTTTAAGAAAATGTAGTTGGAAAACAATAAATTCTCTCAGGTGGACAAATGAATGAAATCGAGAATACGACTGGACAAATCATATAAAGACAAGAATTGATGCAGGTTCCGTGTTCTCAAATTAAGATAGATTTCATAGTTCAGTAATAATTAATCGAAGAAACCAGAAAATGGCGGTAAGAAAAGACAAAAATAGAACTAAGTTAATTTAAGAAAATTACAAGAACTTTAAGGAAGATAAATTATGTAAAGAAGGATTTTGGAGAGTGAATTATCAACGTTGTGAAGTACCAATGCGCTGGTATGTAGTACACGGCGAACTATACATATATTATAGATAAAAAGATTGTGGGACCGGATCTGAAGTGATCAAAGCTATGTTAACGCTAACGTAATCGTTTACGTTTATTTTTGTCTTGAACCGGAATACTAGTAATCAAATTAAGGTATGTGTGCTACTATTTTGTTTATTGAATTACTAAAAGTGTATCTGTAAGTGAAGAAAGGAACAAATTGAAATTGTTAGAGTTGATTTTAAAGACAAAGAACAAAATATTGTTGAATTGAAATAGAAACTTGGAAAGTTAGAGGATGTTTGTAATATCGTTTTCCTTCTGTTAATTTACTTTAAAAGATGCCTTCAAAAGACGCAATAAAAGTACAAAATAATTACAATTTTTCCTAATGTTTTAGGTATGTAATCATTCAAAATTTTCTTGAGATCGATTCAATACCGGGGTAACATTTTCATGAATACAGTTACAATACAGTGCACAATGACCTGACCGCTAGCATGTCTTGTCATTACTCCGATCTCAAGGTGGTTTTGAAGTACAATATTATTTCACATCAAGAACATTTGAATAAATTAGTACTTATTGTTTACTTGTTAGTGCATTCCTTCAATAGAATTTAATCTTTTGGGTAAGTTAATGTTATAAGTCACCTTATTAAAATTAAATAGATTAAAATCGAGAAGTTGAGAAATCTTCTTAAATTCATTCTCTTAAGTCAATCCTAGTTGATAGATAACATGGCTACAACAATCTTGATAACATCCTGAAAGAAAACCAGTTAAGATCAAGTAAGTGACATAATATCATTACCTGTCCTAATTAATAAAAACAATGACTAAATCTCGATGAATTTATTAGTTGGAAACAAGCAGAACATGACAATAAGAGATACATGAGTCACTACAAACACCTACTCACCTTGATGTGACCGCAAGGGTAACCTTTTCCCTCCACTTGAGTCTGAACCGAAAGGTACTGCGTCATTTGGCACACTATCTATATCTTCTATGTCGATTTCTTCGTCCTGCCAATAGTCGGAACAGCTGCCGTTTCTGGGTAAGCTGTCCTCGTCAACTAGCAAAGAGGACATTCTTTCTACCGATCTCATGACCTAAAACGAAACAAGACACAACGGATTGTAGTTACAGACATTATCACTGAAATTTTGGTTTTACATGTGCATACAATCAAACTTGTTATAGACCATTGTTTTGTTACTTTTTATAGTTATGATTTAATGAATGCCTTGTATATATATTGATCATTATTTGGCAAATTTAGGGCTTATAGAAGAATATGTTGCTCAACCAATGATTAAAAGTTCGGTTTCTTTTCTAATGTAGGTTTGTGGTTACGTGTAAAATCAAGAAGCAAAGAATAAGTTGTAGTCATTTAATAAGAAATTTTAAAAGCAAGCTTAAACCACGAAACTATGATCAAATATCCAATCTCATTAGGCACCAGGTATTGGATTCAGTGGCCTGTTGTCGCTATTTCAACGTTGTCTTCTCATTCATTCAAAATGCAAACAAATCCAAGACATCTGTCTTTCAGACATCATGTAAAAATTCAGAAAGCTAATAAAATGAAAGCACTTCCCAATTTCAGATTCATCAGGTTAAAAACAATTGGATTAATGAAATCGCTGAAACCAAATCTGAAATCAGTTTCTATCTGCTTTGGTAGAGATACTAGTCTGAAATCTTAAAGTTGACGAAGCTGACCAAATGAAAAGAATCTTCCGACTGCGATGGTCGTGTGGGGTGGGATGTTGGGCCGCTGTCCACAAGGTTATGAGTTTGAATCCCCGCTGTGCCATGAATGTTAGTAGATTTTAAGAGCATGGCACAGCAGAGCATAACTGGGTGAGGTCTAAGTCAATAGTTATTAAAAAATACCCATACCAAATAAAATTTATGAAAAATGTGGAAAGAAACTCCCAGTTTTAGTTCACCATCAGGTTCAAAACGGTCGGATGATGCAAGGTTACTGTACTCAAACCTGAAAAGAGCTTCTTGCTTTAGTTGAGATGCTACCCTGCATTACAGATAGATATACAGTGTGAAATTAAAAGATAACAAAAAAAGTGTGGGGTGGTCTTGAAAGAATGATCAATTCAAAATTCTGTAAATTCGAAAGGTTGGGCAAGGTGGCACTACCAATCCAGATTTACAATAAACGATTCGGTGTTCTGTTTGTGGCCACGTAAAGCATTCGCGGGGTAAGTTTTAATTTCGGTACTTCTTATTGCAACTTGACAAGGCTGTGAAGCGGATTCATGGTCATCCTCATGCACCAGTAGTTTTGAGCTGGAGCGTCGAGAGTTAGAGACATATTAGGAGGTAAAATTTGTTATTGTGCGATTTTATAATCTTCCCTTTCTTCCGGTATAAGTGATGTTTGGAGCAGGAAGAGGTGACCATGTCGTACATCGTAGCATTGAAATGAAAAGTGTTCGCTATTTTGCAGAAACTACTGTAAAATTAAACCAATTGATAGCTTTTTTATTAGTAATTTGGGATATTTTCCCTCTGCTAAAGCGCAATTTCGGCATTCGTACTTGAAACTCATAGTCCCTTCCCAACAAAGCAGAGAAAATTAGTCACGATTTAATTCCAATTCCTTATCGAATACAGCAAGAATATACTTTATATTTTTCTTCTTTTTTAAGTATATATATTTGCCTTTTTTTAGTTGCTAACATTATGGTTACAACACCTCCTTGTCCTCAAATTTGGTACACGGATCAGGATCCCTGGTGGTAGTGAAGGTAGCGGAACCGAAGAAAATCGTAGAAAACTTCAGCCAGAATAGGCGGAATGAGTACGCTGGGCTGAGCCGTCACGTCAATACAGATCCGAAATATAAATCTTTTAACTTATCTTCGGGTTCATGTTTCCATGAGATGAGATTTGTGCCACCGGACATTGTCGAATTCAATTTGAAAACAGACGTAACATATTAAAGAAAATACCTATAATACAACAAATATATACCTATTATATTTTAGATAGGATTCAAAGGGACAGTGGCGAATTCAAAGAAAGGGCGCGCGCTTTTTATAGCCATACAGGAAAGATACTTTATTTTTTACAGCATGATTTCAACAATTTACCTCAGAAAAAGAAACCTTCGATTTGTTTCCGGACAAATCTAATGTATCTAGAAATATAAATGTTTGGGGATATCGGTGTCATATTTCATGATAAAACTTACTAAGATGAAGGATATATAAATTTATGCTTAAAAATTTCACTTGGAGGCAAAATATCGAAAATATTCCTGGTCTATTCCACCTGTGCACCCTCACGAAAATTCTAGATTCGCCACTGCAAAGGAATTTCGTATAAGAGGGTGAATGAAATGTTCTTGAAACTTCTTTGGATTCTAAAGGAAGACTCAACTGAAAAAAAAAA
>JAGDQP010057352.1:490-12760 GCA_022664845.1 Lepisma saccharinum | reverse complement strand
TACAATGACTTCAACACTGGTACTCATGAGTGACGATGGACCATGATGGTCTTTTAACAAGTTACTACCTTAAAACGTTCCATTGAAATATATAGCTTTTTTTTGTAAAATTACACTGACAAGCATGGAGGATGATCGTACGCCAAAAAGTAAACTCTCAGTGAACCGGATAGAGATGCAATCTCATTTAGGAGATACAGGCGTACGACAACGTGGGAAAATGAGCTTTAGAAATTTATATTTTTACCACGAACAGTAGAGTTGATGCAGCAAATCCTTCTAAAGAGATTATCATTGGCGTGTGACACACGCCGTAAATATATACTGTTAGTGCAAACGCAAAGTGAACACTCACCTGCTATATAAAGAAGCAGCTATGAGAACGATTAAAATATTTTTCTTACATCTATATCGTCAATATCATAAAAGGAACAGAAAAGAAACATTATTGCTCAAGTTAGGTGTTTATATCTGGTGTAGTAAAAAGTAATCCATTATTTTGCCAATAGATGGTTTCAGTGATCTGTATCTCACATTGTATAAGTCCGATCGGGTTCAACAAGATGGCGTTCAAACGATGAGATTGCGTACTACAAACACTGTTCAGATAGTTGTGATGAGTTGACTCAGTGTTGTGTTAGCGCGCGTCAAAATGGACACTGGCAAAGAGAAAATACACTATATTTTACAGTTTTTCTTCGATAAAGGCGAAAACGCAAGCCAGGCGGCTGCAAATGTGAATAGTGTTTATGGTCCTGATACTGTAACAGCCAATCACGCGCAATTTTGGTTTCGTCGATTCCGTGCCGGTAATTTTGACGTCAAAGATGGTACACGCACTGGAAGGCCAAGTGTCGAACATGTCGGTAAAATCATGGACATTGTCGCGTCCGACCGTCATGTAAGCACTTTTTCGATTGCCCAAGAGCTAAACATTGCACAAAAAACTGTGTGGAACCATTTGCATAAGGATGGATACAAAAAGGAGCTTGATGTATGGGTGCCACACGAGTTACCGCAAAAAAAAAACTGATTAACCGAATTTCCATCTTCGAATCGCTGCTGAATCGCAACAAAAGCGACCCATTTCTGAAGCGGTTGGTGACTGGTGATGAAAAGTGGATCACTTACGACAACGTCACGCGAAAACGGTCGTGGTCGAAGCGCGGTGCGCCGGCGCGAACGGTGCCCAAGCCAGTATTGACGGCCAGGAAGGTTTTGCTGTGTGTTTGGTGGGATTGGCAGGGAATTATCTACTATTAGCTGCTCCCCTACGGCCAAACCCTTAACTCGGAACTATACTGTCAACAATTGGACCGTCTGAAGGCAGCAATCGCCCAGAAGCGCCCAGCTTTGGCCAATAGGAGAGGCATTGTGTTCCACCAGGACAACGTCAGGCCACACACATCGATATTGACTCGCAGGAAGCTCCGGGAGCTTGGTTGGGAGTTTCTTATGCATCCACCTTATAGTCCGGACCTGGCACCGAGTGATTACCATCTGTTCCTGTCCATGGCGAACACGTTTGCTGGTGCAAAATTCGCCTCAAGAGAGGTTTGTGAAAATCGACTGTCTCAATTTTTTGCCAATAGCGACAAGGGCTTCTATGAGAGAGGCATCATGATATTACCTTCCAAATGGCAACACGTTATCGAACAAAACGGCGCATATGTGACCTAAATCGGATCATTCTAACTATGGTAAGTCAAGCCTTCAATGTCATGCAAAAATAATGGATTACTTTTTACTACACCAGATACGAATTTTGCGTATTTGAAATAAAATGAGATCAGGACATTGTTTAGCTTATTGTACAGAGAGCCTATTTGTACTGAGCGATAACGGGGCCAAACGTTTTCCAAGCAGATGCGATGTTCCAGTGATGTTTACCTAAAGAGCTATTATACTGTCGAGCTTGCTGATGCGCTTGCTCAAGAGTTGACTCGACAAGCATCCTGTCGAGGAAGCTCGAGCCCACTAGACGTTATTACACTATCAGGCATGTTGAACACTGAATAGCTTTCTCGACTGATTTTCTCACCACAGTCGCTAACCCTGAACGGCTGTGTTGATCCTATCAACTAGGTAGGTACCACATATTCAACCAAATTAAATAACAGTAATAAAATAATTTTAATTATATTTATTTATTTAATTAAATATATGTATATATAATATACAATGAAAATAAGAACTAACTTTATCAAAAATATATCATTGGCATGGGAAAGTACCTACACCAATTCTCTAGCAATGTAGATCTACTAGCCAAGACTAGTAGTTACGTGATATCTACAATTTTACTGCATTGTAAAGTAAACGTGAACTTCTTACACACTGTTGAAAGTATGCAAGCGACAGTAGCATTCACAGAACGTGAAGTATATTTTCCAGTGCTTAATACAACCAATACAGAGAGTTATTTATACTTGTCTCCAGTTGTTTAATAAGTACGGTTTTATGATTCCTAAACACGAGAATGATTTTTCGCAGTGTTTTTGGTTGCACATTGGGATGCACATTGCACTAACACACGATCTCTACAGTTTGTACAAGAATGTGAATTTGTACTAGTCCAGCACTATAAGAAAATTATGCAAATGAGGAAATGTGTTCTAGTCTTCATAACGTAGCATCACTTTGAAGTTAGAAATCAAACACTTACCTAATGTGTTCGCGTCACCTCGTACAACAGACATTCTTTTTTCACATCCAGGAAGTCGTTAATCTGATGAACTAACTCCAATTAACATCTCACTGCTGGAAAGAAGTTGCTAACTTAATTCGGCTCTGAATTTGTTCAACACAGGAAATAAATATTAACCCTCAAGTCATCATCACTTAACAAATTTAATTTCCTGCTGTTCTGTTGTAGTGAGCATATTTCTGTGGCATCTTACGAAGGGGACAAACGCGCCAGTGTTTGTATAAGCTGAAAATTCATTTGCATGATGCACTAGCGTTGTGAAATTTATTTATTTATTTGACCCCGCAAAAATACATAATATTATGATGGAATGACTATCCTCATCAAATAAAAAGAACATGGTGTATTAACGGACTCATCTGTTGCTCAAAACATTGCTACAATAAACTGAAAATCGTTTGCTCTAAACCACATTCCGCTTTGATTTGTCGAAACAAAGTACATACAAAATAGATAGGAGATAAATTAATTAACAAATAATTGAATGTTGTTCTTAATTTTTAATTAGATGAAAATTGATAGATCTTAAAATATTTACAGTAATTGTTTAGGCGGGCAATAGAGGGAACGATTCTAAGTTGCAGGACTATCGCCCCATCATGCCTTCGCGTGGGGCCGCCACTGACTAAACTGGTCGAACAAGCTGATCAACGAACTCGACCAGAGAGTTCGCTATTACACTGTCGAGCAGGCTCGGGCGAAGAATTTGATCAGCAAGATCGACAGTGTAACGTCATCCTTAAAGGTGCTTTGCGAGGGAGATTCCTCATTATGATCACGACTGCAAGGCTTTCAATTTTACATATAACTGAAATGTGTTTGGCAAACACTGTGACTTTTTATATTTTACTACGCATTTATTTTCTGTTTTCATTATTTCTTCATCATCTACAAATGAAGGGTAAATGAAAAAAAAAGAGGAATGTCACAAGAAAAGTTTTTCGAGAAAAACGTGTTTAAATGTTGAAAACTTCGTAAGGTGCAATAGGTCGCCACTCCCTTGAAGCATTTTCAATAGACAATTCTACGTCTCAGTACGTATGGCATATTCTGTTCAATAGTATCACGTTTCACCAACAACAGGCCGGGTGGACGAGTTGTCTGCGGTGGTAGGCCTTCGGCTCGAAGGTCCCGGGTTCGAGTCCCGGCATGGTCATGGGTGTGGATTTTAACAGCTAAACTCGAATCGTGAAGGACCGAAGTCCAAACTTGCTCTACTGGCCCACATAAAAGTAAAGTTTACCAAAGATTTTAAGGTTTCACCAACAGAAAGGTCACAGAACCCGAAAATAAGGCTGCAAATGGATATCTGCAGCTTTCTCTTCATATGAAAATTATTATGTCATGGCAAATAACGACATAATAGTTATTCGAATGAAATGGGCCTACTTATAGTAAACAAAATACTTTAATCAAATGTTCACACTGTAAGTCTCACCATAATAAATGCGTATCGGCACTAAAGATTAAATATTTCGAGTTCTATTAATTATGTGCGAATCTTTGCCAAATCTATCAGTGCCATTAATCGTCACCAAAATGAAAAAAAATGAAATCGTTTTCACTTCACTTGCTTTCTTTGATGTGTTAATCTGCGTATAAAAGATAATATTAAAAGTGTCCTAACGAAAATATTTTGGAGATACTGAAAAATAATACCTTATATTTAAGAAATTGTTTCTTGATACTTATGCGTATATAGAGACTAGTAATGGTCAAATTGTATTCAAACAAAAAAGCATTACCATTAAGAAAACTTTGTAAGTACCTTAACAAATAACAAATGATCCACTTACTTTTACGTCTAAGTTAATTGAATCTAACATGAAATCTGTCTGCTATACAAGAAAGTATTTGTGAGTGATCTTTCCTACGTGAACCAAAAAAAAAAAAAAGGTTTTACGAAAAACTTCTTTTCTCTTGTTTCTAACTCTTTAGAAGGAAATTGTAATTTTCTAAATGGACCTTCATTCTATCGAGGTTTTAAAGAGCGCAGGTGGTGCGGCTTCAAAGGGAGAAATTTAAGCAACAATTGGAGGTGAAACTAGACGAACAGGTGAAAAAGTTAGTCCGTCTATTAAATTATCCAATGCAACGACTTCTAATTGAAATATTAGATTTATCTCTTTCCTCTTTCAATTTCGTTGAATACAGTTTCTTTCTTTCTTCTTACTACGTTTAACATGAATAATTACAACAAGATACGATAGATAGCAAAGTTTAATACTTGTTATTCCAATGCAGCGTAGCCTAGAATGGAAACAACATAGCTGAACGAAGTTCATTTTAAGTAATTAATAATACCTTTCCTCATTGTTAAACTTTGTGGAAATAATTCAACTTATTTCCTTTGGGAGATTTGTCCAACTGGATATAAGGAAAGCTAATTTAGTGAAAAACTGTAATGGTAAAAATTATTTCAGGTACGCAGCTAATGCAGATCGATAGAACATGAAATACGTCAAGTATCGATCATAAAAACCGTGTTAAACAGACATATATAAGTACTTTTACATTCATTATTAATATGTTAGTTTTTTTTAATTATATAACTTATTACATCTTAACGATTATTTTGTATAATACTTTTACTTAAACTCTTGGTGATAACGCTGGTCACTACAGATGGAAAGACCGTTCAAACGCAGTGGTGTATAATAAGAAAAGAATGAAATCTATGCTTCGACTTCCGGACCACCTGGTCAAACCGGATCCGAAGCATAGACTCGGTGTTCCGGTCCAAAAAGTGTCCCGAATTACTCGATTGACCCGGTGACCCATGTCAGCTCTGCTACAATTAGTTGCTGCTCTTTCAGAATTGAATATGTAAAAGGACTTTTCTGTTCGTAGTAAAAGCATTGCAATTTTGTAACGTAATCTTCTATTGAAGCTTTCACACAATTCCTTACACCCGTCAAGCAAGTACCTAATTTTTAAGACTTACTTCACCTTTGGGAACAAAGAAAGATCACATGGGGGTCATAGGCCTATATGACGAATAAGGGAAGTTTTCTATTGGTGTGCTGTCCAACTGCTATGTTCTTTCAGGGTATTATCATCTCCGTGTTAAAATTAATTAATCCAACAGGCAACAATTCAGTATGGGAGAGGAAAACCATCACAAACCTTCGTGCAATTTGGAAGTTAATCAATACGTTCTGTTCCTTGTCCTTAAACAATTTTTAGGGTGAGTAAACAAATAATCATACTATACTTTACCTATTTCCGTATGAATAGTTTGTCATGCCATTGTACACTTACCGTGCGTAATATTTCGATAGACATTAAATCATTATTTATTTGTCTTCTTTCCGGTATATCCGGTAGGAAGCAGTTAGTACAAGGAATTCAATTCTGTTATAGATTTGCGAAAGAAAACCTTATGCATCAATCTTCAAAGAATAAACTTACAAGTGATCAGCAATATAGTTGTACTCACTAGCAATGGATATTTCGTTTTGTGATCGTGAGATCATTACAAAAGCAACTACTACAAAGGTCTACCTATTTTTCTCTATATTTCAAAGAAATGTTCATCATCATTCGCAAAAGAAAAGAAAAATGCAAAATAAATCTATCATGTGTAATGGGAGTTAAAACCGGTCAGGATGACAACTTTTTCTATATCTGATTATAATTTATACTTCCGTTACTTACAACGGGTACATTTTGTTTAAACCATGTGCAACTTCCTCAATCCGTATATTATCTATTGCACTAATGTAAACAAAAAAATATTGACTTAAAACTGCAGTTTTACCTATGCATCAGAAGAGGACAAAGGTTATAAAGCTGATGAAATTGAACTCTTCGCCTGCAAGCTGCTTAGTTAATTTCCAATAGGTTTTAAATATGTTTACAATGATAATGTGGGGTTTTGCTATTACGATAATGATTGAATGTTCGAAATTAGGTGAATACTAAACTCTTACGTTAACACATGGCACAATGGTAATCGCATATAAGAGACCAAAGAACTTAAAACAGTAACTAGCACAAGTTGCTTTCAGACAAAACAATTGACGATGCCCTGCATTTAACTAAAAGGAACTCACTCAACATAGTTAACAACATTACATAATACACAAGCAAATGAGAAAGTACCTTCACTGACAAACATAAAATCGGCCTTTTGATGAGCCTAAACCTATGAACCACAAGATAAAATACAAGGGAGAAAAAAAAAGGAAATGTGAACGACTATGTTTATCAATTGAAGGATGGTATTACATTATTCGGAGAAGGTGGATATTATCAAATAAACCGATAGAGTAATAGGGAACTTCAATCCCGAAAAAGGAAAATGGCGAAGTCATAATTAATATACCAATGACTAAGCAACAGAGAGTTGGGACGAAAGCTGGAGGATGACCGCAAATTTAAAATGTTTCAAATGAAGCGAAATAATTGAAAACGTAAATAAAATTTAAGGCCAAATCAATGAAACAAACATACCTAAAGATAAACTTTAAAGCGATAAACCAGGAAATGGATAAACTCATACAGAAATCCATAGAATATACAAGGTGTATAAGCTTAAATCCGTTGTTTGCCCACAGATGGCGTTCGTGAGCGTATGAAGCTACCATGGGCACGCCAGACCTATTGTGTGGATGAGTTAGACCTCTGGCAACACGAATCAGTGCACATAATCAGCAAGTGCAGACAACAACACAAAGTGTGCCGTTGGTAAGTATGGCTAGTTTTGTGCCAGAAAAAGAGCATAGTCGATGTAGTTCATAAACACGCTGTATTAAATCATGCCTAAAATATTATATTATTTCAAGATGAAACTGAATTGCGCTTCCGAATCCCCACCGTACCTACCGCTTTATACTTTCATGATTTAATTATGTTTTAATATACTGTTTCCTCTCCACCAGTTAGTTCAAACTCCGATAATTACGTAGCATAGTTTTATAACAGTTATGGTATAAACCAAACTACCTTAGTCCATATCTTTACTGCACACGTAACAGGATACAGGTAAATAAGTTAGTGTTTTAAGCTGCATTTTCACAGTCGGGAATAAATATCTCGCATTTAGATACATTTACATACGTTTTTTATAAACTGATATTTTAAATTGCTATTGTTAACATATATTTACATATAGCAACTATTGCTTTCACTGTTTAGGAATAACAGCAGTTTTGCACATTTGTAACGCAAAATTTATGTCAGTTGGGAGCAGGGGAAAAATAAATTTATTACCTACTTGTTACTTTAGAGTTTATTGTGCATAAATTTCTTGTAAATAATATTCATTTGAAGGTTCTTATTGCGTTTTTCTTAATTTTTCTGGTCCAATTTTCCAGGCAATAGATTCATCAAGTTTGAAGAAGGCAATAAATCCATCAAACGTTTTTAATTCTACAGGAAAAAATACAAAACCTGGAAACTATCTGAGCAGTACACAAGGATAAGAAGGCCGTTTTAAATATTCAGTAAAATATAGTTTCATTTCAATAAATAATAAAAAATGTTATACAGTTTTTGTTAATTTCTCACGAAACAAATTTTTGGATTTGTTTTCCTCCTTCAAACTGTCGATTCAATTGTCTTAGATTTTATTTTGCTCTTCCTAACCAACATTTGTAAATCGTCGACTTCTCTATAGTGTCTCAGGTGTTTGATTCCACATTTTGAATGATTCTTCGTTTTGAATAATAAACTATGATTAGATTCTTCACGATAGCTTTGTAAAGAACCTTGGGTTCAGCAGGGTTCGAAATTATGAGGGGCATGATTCCATATGCGTTTTTCAGGAGTGGTTATACATCTGTTCATCCTAAATGGTTTGCCATGCACAAGTAGTTGGCCTTTGCTTTAGTTGGAGTGAACGTTTGTGATCAGTGTGGTGTGTCGTTTTCACTGTTCATAGTGCAAGTTGAAGGTAGTTTTGATCATTTTTGAACTCTGACAGTCACCATTTTCCAACATCCAGCACCAACCGTCCATAGTATGTCATTCTATTCCGAAATAGATAGTTAGTTTTCCACACCACTCGAGTGACAGCTTCCAGTCGTTCTTCAGTATAAAAAGTAAACCATTAGCAATGTTTTATTGAAGACATTCTTATTAATAATGCTTTCGGATTGTACTAAGCAGAAACTGCACTTGTTAACTCGAAGTCTGAGAAGTTCCTTGTAAGTATTGACATCACAATTGCCGAATTGATGACAGCCATATGCTAGAACTTACTGCAAGTTTTATCTCTCACAATGTAAGTTTCATTAACCGCGAACCTTTCCAAACAATAGTAATATATAATAAAATAGTTTTGAGTGAACACTAAACAGAAAGAACCCAGCTTGAGAGTTCACACTTATAATCAGCTCGCAAACAACTAATTAATTAGAAATTACAATTTGGAAACTTTCTGGAGGCAAAATAAATCTTTAATTCTTTGGACAAACATAAAGTTGAATCATATGGCAATGATAGCGTTTAAATTGTTCATTTATGAAACCAGAAAATTGTTCCCCATTCAACAAGAACTACGATAATTGTTAAGTAATTTGGAAGCAAGATGCAGGAAGTTTTTACTTAAGCTGTCCTACGCTTTCTTCCTTTGCTCCTTTCCTCTGATTCTTGTTAGGGTTCAGTTCTTCTTTCGTCGATTTTACTAATGAGCAAGGGCTCCAGCCTGCCCTCCCCTTTCTGCCCAGCGTTCTCCTCTTAATTTGCAAGTTATCGCGGACATGCTTCCTTGGTCTCTCTTTCCTCCTACACTTTTCTCTCTCTTTCTCTTGCTTTCCGGTGCAGTAGGAGCAATTACCAACTGTCAGAGGAAGACTTCCTTCCCATCCTTTCCTGATCTCCCATTGTCTCCCAATTTACTTTTGTTCCATCCAATCTTGATACTGGAAAATTCCCTTCATTTGTGCATTTTATTTTTCAATTTTCATTTTAGTGAACAAATGTTTAATGTTTCAAATCGCACAATGTTCCTTTTTCTATAACGTATCCGAAATAGTTTATTTTGTCCCCACCCTCATCATAGCAATAATAAACTGTCGAGCTCAGCACAGAATGTTAACTGAAAGAAATATTCTCCTTATTTAAACTTTGACAGTATAACTAACTGGAAAATAAACACAGAATAGTCTTTCTCGAACACCCCGGAAACGTGTATGTACAAGCGTTGCAATAAATACAAGAGATTAGTGAATTGTTGAAAGCGTGGCCGTGACTCAGTGCTACTCAGTTGGTTTAGCATTCGGAGGTACTGGGATCGATTCCAGCGGCCGACCAACGTGACTGAAGTTTTCCAGAGGACTCCTCAGTCACACCAAGCAAGTGTTCGGATGTTACCTGTAAAATAGGTCCACAAATTTATCCCTCGCTCTATCTCGGCCTGAGCCTCAGATGCCTAAATACTCTAGTTCAAGTTCTAAATTCAAGTTCAAAATTCATAGAACACATTCAGCTGAACACATTTCACAGCAATTTAACCAGTACGAATGTTTTGAACTCTACACATATTTGAAGGTTTTGATTTTCTTTTCAAAATTATTTAAATGTAATTGAAAATTTGATATTCAAGAAATCTTAAACGTCAGCTGCTCACAGTAATTGGAATAATTGCGTTGTGTAAAATAAACGATAAATAAATACATAATTAAGAAATAAATAGATAGAAAACAAGCCACTTAGTCTTTCACCCTGAAGCAAAATAAGAATTAGATCTTTATTGCTCCTGACGTAAGCTTATTATCTCTGTTGTTCTGCATTTAAAACAAAATGCTGCCAATAAAGGATAATATCTGCAAAACTTCCAGCTGTCAACTTGATTCTAAAATTAAATGATTTTTTACTTAATAATTATATTTACCACTTAAGAATTTAAAAGTAATTACCTATATTCTCTACTTCACCAATTATTAATTTCTTTATAAGCAGTCACAGTTTAAAAAGACCAATCTATCATCTAATTTATATTTCATTTACAATAAAATGTCAATACTCATCATTTTCCAACCTAACTGTAAGGTTAAAAAATGACTAAATATTAACAGTTAATTTAGAGGAATTTATAAACTACGTCTTATGATAGTTACAAATTGAATCGACAGAAAAAACAAAGAAGTTTTAAATATATAAAATGAAGATTAGATAAATCTACTATTTACGAGCATAAATATATATTGTAGCAATATGTAGGTGTCAAAAGTTTTAAACAGAATACTGGAAGAAACAAAAGAAATGTTACATATGATAAGATTCCAACGAAATTCGGTCGTGTCTAGCCCATCACTTTGAAGGAATTGAATGAGAGAGTGAAGTTGGCACATGAAGGATCCTCGATCTTATAGATCATGTTGAAAGTTGAAGATGTGAACGCGGCCTGAATTCATTGCAAAATGTGTGTGTGTGTGTGTGTTGAGTATGAAAATGAGTTCATGAGAGTCTGTTCTGTACGGAAATGGTCTCAAAGGTTTCGAGAAGAACAAATTCATGTCCATGATGAGGTTAACCATACTGCCAGGAATTTGTATTTGGAAGGGATACAAAAGCTCGTGCTGCGTTTAGACCAGTGAATGAATGAGAGTGAAACTGCGTAGAGAAGTTGCAGAGGTATTAACGTTACTTCTGTATATCGTGTTATTATTATGTTACTCTTGTTTATCTCTTTACGTCTCACCGGAAACTGAAAACAAATGCTCCTTATAATATTCACAGTACATAAACACAAGTATATTAGAGCAAGTGTACTCGATTCTAGCTCTTTCTTAGGTCTCTTTAGTGAAGATTACGGGTATTTGTACGCCTGCTTCTAGACATACTAGTTACAAATGATTTAATACATATTATCAACAGTTGCAATATTTGTTTGCAGGGAAATTAGACGACAAAGGACAAAAATAAATACAAATGTGTTTCGTACCAAAAAGACAATATTTCAATATGGATTGTGGCGAAAATAAATAGTTGTTGTTACTTTGTTTATTCCAGACCAGTTAATAATTTTAGTGTCCGTAAAAAATTAGTACTTTTCATATTTCTGTACAAATGAGTCTCATGCAGCAGCATGTAGTGTGTTAAAATTTACCTGATCTACTTATTTTATTTCTAAGTTAGATTTATGTATATTTGTATAAGAACACTTATCCTATGAATGTACACACGTCAGAAAGAGGTATTATGTTTTCCACACTCTTGTATGTTGTGATAATACAGATCTCGTCATCCTTGTGATCTGTTAATATTTTATCACATACATTCGTTTATGTTTACACTCCAAGACATATAAATATTTAACATAATTGACCTAGTTATGCATATTTTCAATTCGCAGAGTAATGACGGTCTGAGTCTTAGATGTCTTAAGGCCATAAATAAAAAAAAAATATTTCAGTTAAGAGTAACGAGTAGATATTGTTCATTATGTCTTGGGTTGAATCAACGTATACTTTTAGCTAGTGACGAAGCCGAAGTAAAATGAAACACGGATATTTATTGAGAAGTACTGTTTATGAAACGATGACATTATGAATAAATTAACATTGAAATATAATATTTTTTATATTTTTATTATCCTGATTTATTAAACCATTTCA
>JAGDQP010057351.1:0-12761 GCA_022664845.1 Lepisma saccharinum | reverse complement strand
AACCGACAGGCGTTGGCTTTATAATTAATAAAGACCTGAAGTCACGGATCACAGAAATTGAAGGAATTTCAGATAGAATCGCACGGGTAGTAATAAAGATAAACAAGAGATACAGTATGGAAATTATACAAGTGTATGCTCAAACAACCGCACACCAAGAGGAGGAAATCGAAGACCTATACGAGGAGATACAGAAGATTTTGGATAGTAGCAAATCGCATTACAAAATTGTAATTTAAGATTTCAATGCGAAAGTAGGAACCAAGCAGAGCACTGACACGAAAGTGGGAAACTTTGGATTTGGCAAAAGAAACAAGAGAGGAGAGAAGTTAGTGGAATTCTCAGAAGCCAACAGACTGTTGATTTCCAATACATTTTTCAAGAAACCGCCCCAGAGGAAGTGGACATGGAAAGGCCCAAATGGGACCAAAAACGAAATATATTACGTTCTATTGAATAACAGGGAAATTCTGCAAGACGTGTCTGTTCTTAACAGTTTCAGTCTCGAGTGATCATAGGATGGTGAGATGTAAGCGGAAACTAAATACTAGACTTGAGAGAAAGAAGCTTATAAGAAGAAAACCGCCACTTTTAGATCTGGAAAATCTAAGGAAAAACAGAGACATTCGAGATAGAACTAAGCAACAGATTCAGCGCCTTGGAAGAGTTAGAGGATGAAGAAGACATCGATAGCAGAAATAAAATACTGACTGAGATAATAAGAGAATCAGCCAAGGAAATGGCAGGCACCAGAAAGAAAATAAGGAGCAAGATCTCAGAAGAAAATAAACTCTTGAAGAAGAAAAGAAGGGAAATGAAAGAAGAGGAAAATAACAAAAAAGAGGATTGAGTACATAGAACTAAATAAAACCGTAAGGAAGAAAATAAGAGAGGATGTACGAAGATATAACGAAAATCTTGTTAGAAAAACAATCGAGGAAAACAAGAGCCTAAAAAAAAAGCCAAACAGCAGCTCATGATAGGGAAAAAGCAAATAAATGCAGTTAAGAGACCAGACGGGACCGTAACACGAAATAAGGAAGAATTTATAAACATATTTGAAAATTTCTACAGAGAATTGTACTACTCCGAGGAAGAACTAGGAAATGAAGACTCAGAAGAAAATGATGTAGATGTCCCAGACATAATGAAAGAAGAAGTGGAAAAAGTACTTCGAGAGATGAAGAACGGAAAATTGGCAGGAGAAGATGTACTCACCGCAGAGATGTTTAAATGGGGAGGTGAAAAGATGAAAGACGAACTTGCTAAATTATTCTCAATATTCCTGAGGAAGAGAGAAATACACTCAACTTGGAATAATGCTGTTATAATTTTGTTGTACAAGAAAGGGGACAAAGAACGCGTCGGAAACTACAGACCCATTAGTTTACTGTCAGTCCTATACAAAATGTTCACCAAAGTTATTTTGAATCGTATTGAACGGGACTTGGATTTCAACCAAGGAAGAGAACAAGCCGGATTTCGTCGTGGACCACATACAAATATTGAATGAAGTTATGGAGAGGACTAATGAATATGAACTTCCACTATGGCATTCGTAGATTTTGAAATAGTTTTCCGATTCGGTCTCCTCGTCAGCAGTACTTAAATCAATTGAACATCAAGGCATCGAAAATGCGTACATCAAGCTACTGAGGAACATTTATTCGACTGCTACATATGTCATTAGACTACATCAAGAAAGTTGGAAAAGGGTGTAAGGCAGGGAGATTCAATTTCTCCAAAACTGTTTTGTGCGGTCCTGGAGAGAGTGTTCCAAAATTTAAACTTGGGTGAAGTTGGAATTAAAATTAATGGCGAATATCTTCATCACCGACGGTTCGCTGATGATATGGTCCTGTTTGCTTCAAGTGCAGAAGAACTACAAACCAGAATGGAAGAACTGAGTAATGAGAGTTCGAAAATAGGCCTTAAAATGAATTTAAGTAAAACAAAAGTCATATAGAATCAACATGCTGCAAAGAGGGAAATAAAGATTAGCGGAGAGGCAATAGGCATAATTGATGAGTATGTCTACCTAGGCCATGTCAAAACATCGAATGCCAAGTTGACTGATGAAATAAATAGAAGATGTAAAATGGCGTGGAGTTCGTTTTGGTAGACTACACTTTATTTTCAAAAGCAAACTACCAATGTGTCTGAAGCGTAAAGTTTATAATCAATGTGTCTTACCTGTGATGATGTACGGCTGTGAAACTTGGACATTGAATGCGCAAACGATTCAAAGTTTGGCAGTTATACAAAGATCAATGGAGTGATGCATGCTAGGAATAACCAGGATGGACAGGAAGAGAAATGAATGGATTCGCGCACAAACAAAGGTAGAGGATGTAATCAAGTCCTCGAAGTTGAAGTGGAAATTGGCCTGTCACATAGCTAGACGAACAGATGGAAAATGGAAGACAATTGTACTACATTGGATTCCTAGAGAAAAGAAACGACCGAGGTGACGTCCAAATGCAAAATGGGTAGATGAAATCAAGCATTTTTCAGGAGCTACATGGATGAGGATATTGGCAGCCTGAGATATGTGGAAAGAAAAGGGGGAGGTCTTTATCCAGCAGCGGATAGAAAGCGGCTGAATATGATGATATATATGTAAATCACAGCCATAATCAATCCACTAGTGGATGAGGCCTCTCTCCGAAGGGAGGAATTGGTCTACTGAAGTCTTGAAAATTACATTAAAGACCAAAACAATTTTATGATCCAAATAGTTTTCTTCTTTTTGTCAATATTACATTAAAATAAAACAAACATGAGTTTTTCTACAATTTCTGTCAAAAGCATCAAAATATGACACCAATAATAATCACTTTTATACCGAAAATGTATTAATTTAAAAGTAATAGTGAAATATGATTTAAATAAAAATCTTTTAAATAATTATTTCGAAGTTTGCACAAATGTTTATTCTGCTGAAGTGGTCGACGTTGGTTTTGTTATTTTCCCATTCTTTCCTACATCTCTGCGCAAGATTAGGAATTGTTCATTTAAAAAAAAAAAAAAAAAAAAACATGGCTTTCACACATTGGATTGTCAATGATGGCTTCTCTGATCCCCAGAAATTATTAATTAATCATTGAAAATAGTATCACTATGGATGCATTTGTCCGAGGAAGTGACTGCAAGAATGCACACATTTTCTTTAAGCTTGGGACAGCTCTCTCTCGTTGGAAACCGCTAATGATCTCTGTTCTGAAGTTAGTTTAAAGTTTAGATCACTCGATGAAGAGATTGTTGATGAGGTAAGAATTAAATACACTCAGCTTATTGAACATATCGTCGAATGATACCAAGAATAAAGCATTTTCGGAACTTTTAATACATTTTTCGGAACACCGGGACACAATCCTAAAATCTGGGACTGTCCCGAAAAAGTCGGGACGTATGGTCACCGTAAATTAGCGGACTACTGGCAGTAGTATATTATAGTTGCCAACCCACTTTATTCAGCTCGCGTCAACGGACATTCTTTGGTAAACATGAGAGTTATCTTCGCACGCAGGTTTGAGTTCCTGGGTAACAGGAACTGGTGGTGTTTTTTCCTTGCCTTCCATGGCATGAAGGTGATGCTAACATGATAACATCTAACGGATGTAGAATGGCCTCCACTCTTCCGAAACCTATAAGTCCCGTCCTTAGAAGCTAACCAGCTCCTTTCGGGCGTTACTAATAATTCTATCAAACTCTATTGCTTACGAAACTCGCAAGTTCATTGCCACAGTGACAAATATTCGCCATTATCCTGAGTAGCATCAAGTCGGTTTTCATCACGAACACCTTATTCTCAAAGATCCTTTCTAATATTGTCCTCCCAACGAGGTATCGGTCTTCCCAACGGTCCTTTCTCCTCCACCTGAGCTACATGGCCTGCTCATCTTAGTCATCACGATTTCAGTATTCTTACCACATTGGAGGAATCGTACAGTCCGTGGAGTTCTTCATTATGTAGTCTCCTCCATTCGCCAGTCATCATTCCCTGTTTCGGCCCGTATATTACTCACCCAAAGGATAAAAACTACAGTTTTAATTGGGCTTCGAATCGCTTCAAATCTGAAACGGAATCGAGTTCAGGGCCCTTAATTATAGAGCAGAAACCAATCATCCCACGAGATTTTTTTATTTACAAAATTAATTATTATACTTTACTGTAATAATTATAGGGTGAGTACCATTACTTATCCACGACTGGCGATGTAACACCGCGAGGCCGGGACCGCGATAAATTATGGCTTCAAAGCTTCTGCAATTTGAAAAATCTTGGACCTACTAATCTGTATAGCGCTGGGAAACGATCACGAAATTTGACAGCTAGTAACAACGAGACTTCTTTTATTATTTTGAAACATTTTTTATGGTAAGCGTGAATTTTGTCAACTTCTTTTTGTTTGGTATGTACAGAGTTTCGTATATTATTTTAGTCGGCATGAAATCACAAGTAACTAAAAATTGGAATTGAAAAATACCCAAAAAATAAATTAGAATTTCTCAACAAGCACTAAAATATATGCAGTTTACAAGAATAATAATAATAGAAAAAAGAATTGGATAAAAACTGGCATGTTTGTGTCTCTTTTCATTAATTTTGATATCGTGATTCTTCAAGTATTTCGTTGCCCTCTTGGAAAAGACTTTTATGTTTGAATGATTACAGGGTTAACCGAAAGAGTAAATTAAAGAGGATACACACAAGATGTCAGTCAACAGGTAAAAGAAAAAAAAATATCCCAGGTGAACGGAATATAGAAAAGAGTGGAAAAGCAGGGAAACTGATTTTTAAAAAAAGAAAAAGAGATAGAGAGGTAGAGAAACTCGGTAACTTTGAACATGCAACAAGGCGTGTTGAAATCGCAGAGAATTCTCATGAATGCTAGCAGAGAATAGTAAGAAGAAAAAAAGAAAAACTTCCCCGTTGCCTTATTTCTTAAATATTTTTTATGGTGATGCCGCTTTACCAGCCGTTAAAGATTCTCTTTCTTCCTTTTCTTCTCTCTCGCTGTCTCATAACGTGTGACAAGACGTGTGTTCCACATATCGTGACAGTTGTTAAGACAGAGTAAAGACACACGAGCTTTATGTTCTCGACATTTTCCTACAACAATATTTTATACAATCCTTCGACACCTGGAAACAGGTGTCAGATTTTTTTATATTATTATCATTAGTTTTTACTTCTCAAGTATTATTTCTGGTTTAAATCAGTGTGGGAAATTTTCCATTTTATTTTCCTAAAGCTCATTACTTCCGCTTTCGATGTGCACGTGCAAAAAAATATAGCTTGTAATGTGTATACCTATACTTAGTAGGTTCTCAACAACTAAATTATTGTAATGATAACTGTTTCTTCAAGCGACTTGAAAACACTCACTAATCGTACTGTACAAAACGTATTTAGTTACAGCCAAATTTGTATATTAATGATAACCTATGATTAATTAGCTAACTCAATGGCTTACGGAACTCGGAAGTTCATCGCTGCAGTAACGAAAGTTCGCCATTGGATTCTATGCATGAAATCAAGCAAATTTTCATCATGAACACACACCTCTCGAATATCCCTTTCAATATTGTTCTCCCAACGACGTCTCAGTCTTACCAACGACATTTTCCCCTCCGGCTTCCCCGCCACAGTGGAATATAATCTTCGGTTTTCTCATCCGAGCTGCAGGAATTTAAATTTAAATATGGTCATTAGGCATCTTTGGCTCGGGTCAGAATAGAGTAGGGTAAATTATGTGGGAAGCAGCTGACCAGGACCCAAGTTAAAGGTACCATCGCGGCATTTTGCTGGTGTGACTCAGGAAAAACCACTGGTATTGAACACACAACCTCCCGAATGCAAAGCCAACGCTTTACCAACTAAGCAACGGCCGCTTTGTGTTTAATATTATGCGTTATGTAAACAAACGGAGCTACAGTTGCTCAGCAATAACGCGTACACATCTCAGCGTATACGTATAATGGAGGGTTTTCCACATCCGACATCTTATATATATATATATATATATATATATATATATATATATATAACAACTTGTACCATAGCTTTCTCTAGCTTGGCTCCTAGAGAAGGCCATGCTTGTAGCCAAAGATAAGGCGACTACACGTACCGTTTCTTTCGTATTTGCCGGCCGTCCTGTTGTTTTAATAAAAATGTAACTTCTGTTCTGTTCGTTGCCATATTGAATTTATTTAAAAAATAATAATAATCAAAACATTTGCGGATACCCTCGACAATGAAAGGTAGAAGAGAAACGATTAAGTAAGTACATTTGCGGATATAACATATAAGTACATATTTATCATTCGCTTTTCTCAATAGGTCTTACAATTTTTTCAGCGCTGAGAATTTAAAAACAAGACAAGATCCGCTTCGACTGTAGCGTTTTGCCTTTGTGTTAATTAGTCGCCTTGTTATTCAATGCTGACATAAATTTCAAGTTTTACTTCCTAAATCTATCCTTGCAATGCCAAAGAGGCGAGAATGCAGTTTTAATGATGATCTCCAGAAAGAATCCAAATTCATCAAACTGGGCAAGCTGTGTAGCGATGGAACAAAAGTGGTATGCCGAAGCTGTAATGTTACTCATATTACCTATTTTTCCGTTACACATGCAGGCAGAAACGGCGCCCACCAACATCTACGAAGCCAGAAACATAAGGATACAGAAAAGACTCAAGATCTGCCTTCAAATAAAAGCATCAGCTCGTTCATGATAAGGCGTGATTGTGATGGGGAAAGCAATAAAATCGATGCAACTGAGAAGCTCTTGTTGCTTTGCTTATCATCCTGCGTGTCATTAAGAAAGTTTTCGCGCAAAGGTCTGTTTATCAACACTGATAAAGAAAATTTATGAACTAAAATTTTCTTCAAAACGTCCTTGTTCTGTTTTTGCCATTCCTATGTCCCGTTTGTGTCCCAATTTTATCATGCCACCCTTGCGCACGTAACCGTAGTCATTCAGCCAGAAATGCTGCTGCTAGTACGTTACAGGCCGAGTCCAGTCCATGCATAACAGTTCTCCCCTTGAATCTGTTGCTTTAAAACATAGCATAATCCAAAACAAAAGAAAACAATACAACAAAGCTATACCTTTTTTTTTTCTATAGATAGAGAGTTCTATTGGGATCAATTCATGTCCGAAAAATACACAAGATTTTCGTGGACCCGTTGTTTCACGTTTGTTTCAAAACAGAAATCTGTTTCTATGCATCCCTTCACTTGTTAAGGGAGAAAAAACTGATAGTTGCGTACAATCGCATTCCTAATCCTCCATTGTTTTACAGCAACAATTTGTCACTGCTCGTCACCCAGCAACGCGCAAATGAGAAGCATTGTTTGCCTTCAATAGGTCTGTTTATTATTATACGCCGCAACCAAAACACACAAAATGAAAAAAAAATAAAATGAAAAGAAGCTTTTGCAGTGTTGTATGCACTAGTATTCAGTACGGGAATACAAAAGTAATATATATTCTCGGTTACGTTATCGAAAACGTATAGATTCAGTATTTAAGGATAAATCTCCACAAACTGAAAATAACCTAGCGCCACAAACAGCAAAATATATAGAGTAGAAAGTTCCTAAATAGTCCTACAGTAGTTTACTATATCACTGCATCACATAAATTCAAATTTGATTGGTCATAACGTCATACCGCAGCTCTCCTTCTCTATACAAAAATTCGGGATGGTACCTTAAGAAAGGCCCTAGCCAATACCTTCCCTATCCTTTACTTCCCCAAGCCCGGCATGCGATAAAGACACCAAAATGCCATAAACAAATTCAATTCTCTATACTAAAGCCTCGCTACAGTTATATATGGTGCCCGAATGGACTGCGTCAATTTTCATAAACTGCGTGCTAGTGTGAAAAACAACGACAAATGACACAGAACACGTGAGGATGTAAGCGGAGGATGTTATTAAACAGTGACGTAATTTTACTATTATATATATATATATATATATATATATTTAATGGCTTACAGTTACGTTGATGCTGTTGTAACCAGGGACATTTGTGGTGCTTGAAATGGAACAATAGTCTCGCGCACGGCATGCCTGTAGACACCAGTATTATTATGTATTTAATTGACATAATAATTATATATTTCCCACTAAATAGTTATAAAATAGTTTTGGCTTTTCTTTTAAATATAAGAAATAACAGCAATATTTTTTCTACATTTTAACTTCTTCTATAAAGTTATTAGTAGAGCCCGGAAAACGGTTGTGAAACATTTAACACTTCTATAATTTGACACAAGCTTCTAAATTTCCATACATCAAAAGCGGCACGTATGGCGTTCATCGCTAACAGAACAAAATAGTTTTCACACACGAGTGCTGATTGAGTTCTCTTACCTTCTTTTCCTGCATGCACAATTTCATGAGAGGGGGAAAGAAAATCACAGAACATAAGCTTCAATTGCATCTAGACTAAACGTCTCCGAAGTAAGCAACTTATTTCAAAATTTCTGTACTACGTTGACTCATTCTTACACACATATGCTACATAAATATGTTTAACACAAGCAAAAAATAAGATAAATGAACAAACCGTACTAAAAAAAAAATGTTCGTGTTTGTTTTTCATGATGGTGAAATTGTTTTGAAGGCCAAAGAGGCGACTATTCTATTAGTACATAGCAAATGGATGGCTGAGTCAGAACTCAGAAACATTCTTTTTGTAGAATATATTTGTTAGTTACCAATGTTTTAGTTTGTAAAGTTTCCAATATGATATTATGTTATATTCCATCGTGGTTGGTAAACCGGAGGGAAAGAGACCGTTAGGAAGACTGAGACGACGTTGGAAGGATAATATTAGAAGAAGTACGTGTTTGTGATGAAAACCGGCTTGATCTTGCTCAGGATATAATCCTAAGGCGAACGTTTGTTACTGCGGCGATGAACTTGTGAGTTCCGTAAGCCATAGAGTGAGTAAGTAAGTAAAGTTTCCAATAAGCAGCATTTCTTTAAAATTTAAAAGTCAATCTTTTTGCATATCAAACTATCTTTTGAGTTTATAGGCTAATTCGACAAAGGGATGCTTGCCAAGAAACGCCTGATGAAAAGAAATCTACCAAAATGTAATTAAAAGACACTAAAAAGTGTTACAAAAAAAAAATCATTGACCTCCACGCCACTGAGCTCAAATTTATTTATAATTATCTAGGGCTCGATTGTTTTGCAAATCAAGTTAGTATCTGAAACCAGATATACGAGATAACAGTTAACATCCTTTGTCCACTTCCAGTTTAACCGAAAACGGGTCACATTTTCAAGTCATCATCATCATATTCAGAATTTTTCTATCCACTACTAGATGAAGGCCTCCCCCTTTTCTTTCCGCACATGTCGGTTAGCTGTTATTCTCATCCATGTAGCTCCTGAAAATTGCTTTATTTCATCTATCCAACTTACATATGGACGTCTTCTCAGTCCTTTCTCTTGGAATCAAAAGCAAAACAGTTGTCCATCTTCCATCTGTTCTTCTAGCTATATAACCTGCCCATCTCTACTTCATCTTCTTTGTTTTTTGAGCTAATCCATTCATTTGTTTTCCTAGCCCTCCTTATTATTCCTAATATGCATCTCTCCATTGCTATTTGTGTAACTCTTAATATTTGCTTCGTTTGCGCATTCAGCGTCCACATTACGACTGTGAATTTTCAGGTATAAGTAACTGTTTACCTTTGTACTTACCGTGTTGCTTTTCTTTTTGTCTTGATTCTTGCAAATAAAGTTAATATTATTTACAGGAGGTGCTGTTATATGCAGACCAGAACATGCATAATTCAACAATTAAAATATAAATTAAAATAACGGGCCACACAGGGAAAGCAAGAGTAAAAACACCGAGTTAAAACTAAAAGTTTGGTTCATTTTACATGTTTTGTTATGCGTCTGGCTTTAGTATTCATCGATCACTCCAGTATCGTTATGTACAGATCAATGTTCCGCGTTTTAGGAAACTTCTATGTAAGTAACTGATACAAAGACACGAGGAGGGTTGCCAGATTTTAAAAATCTAAAAAACGGAATAAAATAATGTTGTTCAATATAATGTTTTCTTTCCGTAACATCACGATGAGTATTGTCGTCTTTATAAATACATACATAAACTTACCAGGGAACTACGGGAGTTGATCAGTCGATATTAACATCTATTTTTTCCCACTAGGTTTCGCCCTGTATTGAGCGAAAATTATATCCATAGACTCAACCCTTTTTAAAAAAATTTGAATACGATTTTTCAGAAATTTTGATTTGTGCCTATTTGCTCATGGTAAGGCATACATACATACGCCTCAAGACACTTGCCGTGTTGAAACCTCTGCGGGAATCTCACCCAACCATTTGTTGTTAATGACGACAGGTGAAGGGCTGCACCTGGTAATGTTATGAGTATCATGGCCGCCATCTTGAAAGTAGCGATATTGGATTCAGTTCGAGAATTTCAAATAGGAAGACGGTCACGTGATTTATAGTTTTTGACTATCTCGTACCCAGATTTTTAAATATAGAGACATTTGTCATCTTTGTTTACTTGTTTAGGAAATAAGAGCTCTTAAATTGATCATTCGAAAATAGATATGATTGTAGAGTTAGTAAAATTATTCATAAAATATGTCAAGCATGGACTTAACTTTATGTTATATGTTTGTACAACAAATTATCTAATAGAGCTAAAAAGACATTTAATTTTTGCTTTGTAATTGAAATTAAACAAAACATTTTCACAAAGCAAATAAATAACTTAATTTATATACTATTATATAAATTTCGCCTGGTGAGATTTTCCAGGGTTTCCCCTCTGTTTCACCAGGCGAATGCCGGTATGGTACCTTAAGAAATGTCCTGGATAATACATTCCTCTACCCTGGATAATACATTGATGCCAAAAAGCCATAAATAAATTCACATCACTTACTTCACCTAACGCTTGTCTATCACAAATCGTAATTAATTTGCATTGACGAAAGAAAAAAATAGATATACATCTCTAGTGGTTGACATACTGACGTTGTTCTTGGAGGAATTTTAATAACAGTCAATTTTGGACTGTCATCATCATCAACTTGTAATGCTGTTTCAATAGATCCTCCATACTGAAACCAACATAACGAACATGAATACCAAAGTTAAGACCAAAATGAGTTGCAGCTGAAAATTTTTATTTTGTCAATATGTCATTTCCTCTTTCCCTTTGATTTGAACATTTTTTAAGTATGAAGTGCCAAACTCAACGTGAAATTTAAACCAATCTTTATTTCTCCGTTCCTGATTTGATCCACGTATCTAGAATATCTGTGTGTTGCGTCTAAAAATGGATCATTACTGTCCATTAAATATACATGTTTCTGTGGGGAGGAAAAACACTAGTGTGTATACATTACTTAACAACAACATACATGGTAAATGAATCAACATGCTGGTTGTGTATGCACATTTATATAAATAAATCAGATCCCCAAAACTGCAAATACACAAAAAAGAAAAGGGGAAACTTTTACAATGCGTTAAATTTTTCTGTTCCCGTAGTTCGTGCCCTACATTACGGTAATGTTATTTCAGCTCTATTCTTATGAGCAGCTAAATGACGCAGTCAAAATGGCAATGTGATAAAACAGCGCACGGGAAAAAGGACGTAACAACTGCAAATTGCATGTGACAAGCTTGAATTTCATTGAATTTTAACTTTCTTCGCTTACACTTTAAAAAGGAAACTTTACAGTTTGTTTTCTCCAAGTTAGATTTACAAGCTGTATACATATTGTAAAAGATGTCTGCTCAGAAGGGTGCCATGTTGCCAGGGCAACGATGCCTATCAGTCTCACTTTATCTGACTTTTGAAAGCTGACTTGGCTATTTTCTAATTCAAGTAAGTGTCGCCATTTTACATCACAATACTTACAAAGCAAACATTAGAAATTGCCATCAGGAATGGATCACAAGACTCTCCCAGCGAAAACAACGTGTTGAAGCTGCAGCTCAGTATACTTCAAGTTTTGGGAAAGTATTACGAAAGAGGATAAGAAGCGTGGAAATGAAATATGAAGGCGAAAACACGAATGGCTAAAAGGACTAGTTAGGAGTAAATTGGTCTGATATATATGGCAGCTCAAAACATCGAATGCCAAATTGACGGATGAAATAAATAGAAAATGCAAAATGGTGTGTAGTTCGTTTGGAAGACTACACTTTATTTTCAAAAGCAAACTACCAATGTATCTGAAGCGTACAGTTTATAATCAATGTGTCTTACCTGTGATGATGTATGGATGTGAAACTTTGACATTGAATGTGCAAATAACTCAAAGATTAAGAGTCACACAAAGAGCAATGGAGAGATGCATGTTAGGAATAACCAGGAGGGACAGGAAGACAAATGAATGGATTCGCGCACATAAAAAGGTAGAAGGTGTAATCAAGACTGCGAATAAGATGAAGTGGAGATGGGCTTGTCATATAACTAGACGAACAGATGGAAGATGGACGACAAATGTACTACATTGGATTCCTAGAGAAAAGAAACGACCGAGACGACGTCCAAATGCAAGATGGATAGATGAAATCAAGCGTTTTTCAGGAGCTACATGGATGAGGATATCAGCAGACCGAAATATGTGGAAAGAGAAGGGAGAGGCCTCCATCCAGCAGTGGATAGAAAATGGCTGAATATTATATATATATATATATATATATATATATATATATATATATATATA
>JAGDQP010057350.1:0-12761 GCA_022664845.1 Lepisma saccharinum | reverse complement strand
CAACAAATTATATTTGTGAGATATTCTCCTTTATTTATCGAGCTAATATAGACACTATGCTCAGGAATACAAGGAAATTCATCATTCTACAATTCAACGAGGACATTGATGAGGAGAAGGTTCTCAGTTGTGACTGCCTCAGGTTCTTTCCTTTCATCTACGTTTTAAAATCATTTACACAGTTCAAAGATTCTGAAACTCTGAATGTTTTATGTTAGTTCTCCGTTTGGGTATTGACTTGTGACCTTCAGAACTGGAGGTTGTAGCTACGAGGAACAAAATACATTAGTTAACTACCGTAACGTCAATGAAAACTTTGATCTAAATGGGAAAATTGTAAGATTTCTAGTATAATTTTTCATGGAAGGTAACAAATCTTCAGAGTGGAAACTATTTGCTCTTGAATAATTCCACTCTGTTTTCCAGTCAAAAGTATCACTTATTGTTGTCGTGCGTCTTTATTGCTGACTGAAATTATAAATGTTTTGATCTCTCCATTCCAGTGACAGTCGTTTATGATGTTTCTGAATCAGATAAAACAGTTCTTATGGTCAGCATTTACTCCATTGCCTTCAGACGTTTGGATAGCTATTTGTCTCTTCCTTGTACTCAGTTCAGTTCTTCTTTATCTTTGTTCTGTTCTCAATCAGTGTCTTCTCCCTTCGAGATATCAAACATCTTTCATCGATTACTCGTATTCGCTACTGTATTCTTTCGCTATATTAGTTAGATATGGAGTTCCAGGTCAAGTGTCATGTGCTCAAAGACCTATAATTATTTTTCTCTTCTTCATCGCTACTGATTACGGTTTTCCTCTTCTTCATTGATCACTGCATACAACTGTCAACTGATAGCTTTCCTTACCTCGACTGTGTACGAATCGCCCATTGATTCTTTACAGCAATTAGCTAATTTCGAGCTTGATTGGGGAGTTGATGATGCCGAGTGGCTTTCGCTTCTTTTCAATATACAATACCCTTCGGTCAAATTAGTCTACGAAAGAATGCTATTCACAGACGATTTTGACATGTTGAATATGAAAGCAAGCAAAGATGAACTCGCCTTTATTACCGAAAAAGTTTAAAAAAGAATTGCTGCTGTTTCTCTACATTTTCTCACTAGAAGTATTTTTTTTAAAGTTGCGTTTGATGAAAGAGCATATGTGTCTCCTCTTGTGGACATTGCTAATAATTTTTTCCAGGAACTGACTGAGTCAGAATTATTTGAACAGATGTTCAAAGAAGTAAGTCATCAACTGAATATCACACTAATTCCAGGTGATACGGATCTTAAAGAAATAGTTCGATCGTTATCATTGAATCAATTTTACGGTCCATTGTTATTTTTTTATTATTGGAAGTGGAATATCTTTTGCGGTCCTCGCTGGAGAGAAATTTCATAAATATGGAAAATGTTTGTGTTGAGCTAAGCAATCACCAACATCTTACAGGAATGGAAATATATGTGATGTATCGTTAATCTAATTGAAACACAATTCCTCTGATGAACTTATTAGCTTAATAAATAACCCCCCTGTTTTTCATGGATTTGTTGTTTCTTTTTCAAATAACGTTTCTGTCGTGGGAAGTCACATATCAAAATTCTTATTGCCTTGCTTTATTTATACAAGGTTTACACCCTTAAAAATTTGGTTTTGCGTGAGTGTGGAGACTGTTAAACAAAAATTTTTCGTTAAAAGTAACATTTTATTTGTATAGAGATTGGCAACATTGTTTCAACAAGGGCACCGATCCCGGGTGAAGGCTTTGGGTGCCGGGGGCCCAAATAATGTGAAGTCAGTTCTCCTATTTCTTCAGTACATGGTCATTCGTTTTCCCTTTCTACTAAGCTTATCTCCTTTTGGCAAATCTATTTCAGTGATAAATCCCTTCGTAAAAATCGTATGCTACAGCACTTATATAAATTACATAACCTATAATACCCCTCCCCTGGCTAAAGGAGTTAATTCGTGCATTACTTGTGTTCTTTCTGGAGTTTCGTGCATAAAATCGATAAAGATAAGTTAGTAAACAAGAAAACAAGGAATAAAAGAAAAAAAAAACAAATATAATTTTCTGTCGTTTAATGATCATTCATCGTGATTTTGTCATATACAAACATAATTTAAGAAAAAGAAAATTATACAGGGAAAACAAGCGACAAGTTTAACGGTTAAATGGTGTAGTTCATAATTCCTTTAATCGTCGCTAACCTCTACTGTAGACAAATGCGTGTTTTTTCCAATTGCTTTTATACATAAAAGAAAATCTAGATGTCCTACCCTAATATCAACCTCGGTTTGTGCACAGAAGCTTGTTTATATATTATAATCTGACCCCGAGTGTGTACTCGAGCAGAATGTATCGCAGAATTTCCGAAAAATAGCCAAAACAATATGAAGGCAAAAAGTAACTTTATGCAAGATATGTATATAAGTTCTGTTGTAACATCCTACATATGCAGTATTTAACTCATACAAAGAAATTACTAATAGCGGCATGTACGTAAATATATCAAATAACATGTTTATTTTAATTGTTCCACAGTTATAAAACGTATCATTGTTTATTAAAAATTATTTGTAATTTTGTGTAAACACATTTGTTGTTAACTCTCTTATGTTGTTGTTTTATTCATACTTCATGAAGCTCTTATGCCCTCCTTTGTTGCATGAGCTTAGCAAGATTTCCATTTTACTAGCACAAATCCATGATCAATAATAAAAGTTGGCCAAAACAATAAACTGTATTTTCATTCATAGTCACGTATGATTTTAAAGTTTCGCATTTCATTGCAAGAAGTATATTCAAATACATTTAATTAATTTAAATGTGTCATTAAATAACAATATATATTTGAAACTAATAAATTAAAGAAATTAAAATCCAATCAACAATGTAAATATGATTTGAAACGTTTGAAATAATAAATCTTTAAGATATTAAATTTGATATACCATATCACAAGAAGAACTCACACAAAAGTAGGGGTAGACTTGCTCTAGGAAATATATCCTTCAAACTGCTGTTTGGATGCAATTATTGTTTACCGTTAATGCCGCAATTTTGAGTTTCCCATACAACATATAGATAGGAAAACTGTATACAGCGGCTAAAAAAAAGTAATTGGACAAGTTCAACAAAGAGGAAGGACAGACTGTATCACACGTAAAACATGGACCATTTCGAAATCTCTTACCCGTTTATGATAATTTGGATACCTTAGATAGAATGCTATAGAAATAACTAGTACTCGATACACCTGTAAGGTTAGAGGCAACGAAAAAGTGACACCTACGTAATTTCATCGCAAAAAATGTATTTCATCAACCCCATGCTACTTTCGAAAGAAATGTCCTAGGTATCCTTGTGTGTACAAGAGCAGTCTACGAAGTGTACAGAAGTAATCCACACCGCGCCAGGCAAGCCAAGGTTGTTGGCAAGCCTGGACCGTTGGATATATCATAAAGAAACATAAAACAGAGCAATTATTACGGAATAGAATCTGTTATGGCGATCCAAGAAAACTAACTGCCCGGAATGAAACATACTTTCTTCATTCTGTGAACAAAACTCAAAGAATTAGTGCAAAAGATTTGGCTACTTCACTCAGCTAGGATATGAAAAAGTTAATGTTGCACCAGAAACAATCCAAAATTCATTGAAAAAATTGGGATTTAGAAGATGTGTATCCAGGGTATGAATACTGGCCACTCCATTAGTGATTACACAACCCAAAATCATAACAAAGCCTCCAATATTTTTACCAGTTGGAGCAATGTTCTACTTTCTGAAAGCTTCATTCTTCTTTCGACACACGTCCTAATATTCATCACTACAATACAAGTTTATCTTCGTGTCAGTGAAAAAAAAATCCAAAATTTCAGGCACTCATATTGATTTTTCTTAAAAAATTAGAACTTCCTCTTTCTACTTTCTTTTGATATGTATGTTTTGTTTCTAGCAACACATCTTCTGAATTCCATTTTTTGTTCACATCTACACATCTGTAACATTAACTTGCATATCCTAGGCAAGTGAAGTAACCAAATCTTTAGCACTAATTATTTGAGTTTTCTTCACAGAATGAAGAATGTAGGTTTCATCCCGGGCAGTTGGTTTCCTTAGTTGACCAGAACGAATCCCCAATAATGTTTCTGTTTTCTGTTTCTTTATGATGTATCTAACGGTAGAGCATGGCTTTCCAACAAGCTTGGATATGTCTCAGTACCTCTTACATTCAGCACGTAATTTGAAATTAAAGTGAGGAGTTCCAGTGTTGTTTAACTCAATTTGTTTCCCATGCTGCTTCTTTATGCCTGACACGGTGTGGATTGCTTCAATACACCACGAAGAGTGCTCTCGTATACAAAAGGATACATAAAACATTTCTTTCGAGACTAGTATGGGGTTGTGGAAATACTTTTTTTTTTTTTTGCAATGAATTTACGTAGTTGTTACTCTTTCGTTGCCTGTTACCTTACAGGTGTTATTAAATAAAGCAGTAGCGCGGCGGAAGGGTGAGCCGGACAGAAAGAGAACCACATTTGGGAAAGCTGGATAACTCCTCTGTATAGACTAACATTAGTTTCTGTTATTTCCTAAGTTTATTTTCTAGTAAGAGTAGAAACTTTGTTCTTATTACTTAGAACATAATATGATTTATTGATTTTTTAACGCTATACAAACATAGTTAAATTCTGTAATAGGTGGGTTTGGGTAAGTCTTTACAATGACTATATGTATACTATTATATGTGTTTTTTTATGAATATAGAATATTTGGCAAAATCATAATTGATTTAGTTTTAAGATCATCATATGTGCCTTCTGAGACCCTTATCTGGCAACCAAACATATATCTGAGTGCCCCCAAAGTTACACAGAAATCGGCGCTCTTGTGTTGGGGAAGGTATATTGCTCAAATTTTCCATCTTCTAGGTCGTCAAAATATCACACCATGTGTCGTGTTAAAGTTACCCATCATATTTCTGATTCAAAATGTTTAAATGTAAATCGAGTACTATGAACATTAGATACATCAAATTGGATTGATATATTTTTTTTAAAAAAATGTAAAGTTAGTTTTAGATAATCGATAATGATATATGAATGTGGTTCAGAAGTTATTACGACCATTATTCACTGAATTATACAAGAATAATGTTATGACAACATTCTCAGATAATTTGTATTCTTTCAAATGTTATTTCTACCTTATTAGTACACAGTGTAATGAAGACTTATTATGTTACTCTGTAAATCAATTTATTGAACGGTATCAGATTGTGAATTCCCAGCACATGTGTCTCAAAAAATCCCATTGTCTCTAATATTTCCAAGGTTGTGAATTTGCTACACATGTATTTCTCAGTATTTAGAACATTGTATCAATATCTTGTTATCATTGCTCTGGGTACCCAGGATGTATATTCTTATTTTAAACGTAAGACTTCTATGTACTCATTATAGAATATAAGAAATCTTATACATATTTATTTATTTCTTATTAATTCATCTCACATATAACAGAGCTCACACTCCATTTACAATAGATGTTAAACATACAATGTTATACATGTTGAATATGTTTAGCATAAAACATATACAATGTATAAATATTAAAATTTGTACACACTGCTGAAGAAATAGTATATTGTCCTTTCCCCAATTTCAAACATAACTTTGTTTAGCTATTTTAGTATTTTTTTTTATATATAAATCTTTAGTAGATACTGCGTCTTGTTTAAGTTACTTTTTACTCATTTCAGTTTGATCAAATGATAATTTTGAATCAGTTGGTGTAAAAAAAATCACCTATTTTATTGTGTTGTGTAATATTATTACAATATCCAGTGATTGCAATAGTGTATTTGTCTCTCATTAACCTTCAGGTTCATGTAATTTTCATCCGTGGTTATTAAATCTGTGTAAATCAATCGTGATCAGCTACCACAACTTTGGTGTCAGAATATTTAAGAATGTAGTGGTTATCGCTGGTTCTTCCAGTAATATATAACCCCGTATTAAAACCTGGTGTATAATTATGTAACCTTAAGATTATGATCATACATATAATTACTTTCAAAAGGGCATATGTCCAGTGACACTAATATTACAATAGGTGAACAGCATTATAATTGTGCAAATTATATAATACTGTAACCTAAAGTTACTGACTATACTTGCAAACATCAGATCATTCACAGAATTATTGCCACTGTACTTCCTGTTGGGGAAAGGAGAGTATATGTTCTAGTACAATAATTGTAGGCTGTTAGTCTAGTACGTGAGAGAATTGTATGTAGCGCAGTGCTCATTGGGTAATTAGAATTCGCAATAAAATACACATGCATTCCAATTTACCGTTAATACGCGGTTTCGGTGAAGGCAATACGCTGGTCAACACTAAAATCGTCCTTAATACATACATGAACATATATACACATTTATACTCACATAGCGCACCTTTCGGATCCAATTCTTATTAGTATATCGCACAGAACACAAGAATAAAAGGTATCCAACTCACCTAATACATGTATGTCTGAACTAAATGGTGGTACTGAGTTTGTAATCTGAAGTAAGTTTCTAAGCGTTCTTAATCACTGAACAAAGTCTGTAATCCAATCGATCACTGCACCTAGTCTTTGGTCGTCACTGTCGGAATCTAGCTATAAAGTTCACTGGAATAATGACAGTGTTTCATATGGCTGGTGTGAGCTTTCCTTGAACCTGGCTCATCTGAAGTATAGGTCTGTAACTGAACTAAATCTTAGAAGCAACTGTCACTCTGGTAAAGAATTGATAGTCTCTTTTAGCGCGAACACTGTTCATGATATTCGACCAAGACGACTCACGAAAGACTCGACAAAACTTGGCGGAACTTCAGTTCGTCTTGATCATATATTTTGATCGAATGTTAATTTTGACAAGTTGTACAATTTTCCTGCAGTTTGGAAACGAGCACGTGTCTGCTTGATCAGCTTCTTTTGTCCCTGGTTGTATCGATGATTTAGTTTCCTTTCTCCGAACGATGATGGTGTACGTAATTTTCGAGAGTTGCAATATTTGATATTTCCGTCAGATCAGATTTTCACCATTACACAGATACTGAATAGTCTTACGTTGTAGTAACTTCACGTACTACTCTGCTAGATCTTTAAATTATTCACAATTCCGCAGATGTTAGGTGAGGCATCCTGTTATTACTCCATCCGATATGAGTTTCAATATCACCTAATCATAAGCAAGATGGATTGACCTTGACCTTAGTGTTTCCTTCAAGAAACGACACATTAACATTTATTTCCAATTCTTTCGTTGTTTCCTGCACCTAAGTATGAGCAATTTATTATAAACAATGATTAAATCTTAATTTATGTAAAAACTTGGGTAACCTTGATTATTATATGGGTCAGTCTAGTAACTTTGGACTTCGACCCGTCACGATTCGGCTCTTTACACCTAGTTAAAATCCACACCCATGCCCCAGCCGGGGCTCGAGCCCGGGACCTTCGATCAGTTGGCCTAGAACCGCAGACCTCACGACCACTTGACCGGTTCTTAACTTACCTAAATAGACCTGCGATATTCTAGTGCAAGTTCTCCCAGGGAAGTACATTTTTACGCCTAGTATAAAATTGGCCACTATACATACTGTATGTCCTTTCGAAAATTAGCTCTTTATGTAGTTTTATCGATCTCAGCCAATTGGATATGTTTCTGTCATTACCGAAGATCATTCAACGTCTTTATTAATATGAATTGAGATTATCCTGAATTATTGCTAAAGATATATAAATACTATTTTTTTTACGCGAAACAGGGAATGTCAAAGTCAATAGTGATCAGATAATTGATCACAGAAGGATCACTTTACGAGGATAATTTTAGCTGTTCAGAGTTTAAGTAATTCAAGAAAGATGGAATTATATAAACATTCATAATTAGTACCGAGATCATGTGGGGCGCGCTAGTTCAATGGTACACCATTGACCTCTAACGCTAGGGGTCATCGATTCGATCCCTGCTTATGCCATGTAAGCCTAGTGGTGGACAAACAGTGGGGTTGTGTTCTTTTTTCGGAGTCCTCTGTTTTCTACCACTTTCTTCATTTCATCCATCATCGTCCATCAGGCGTGACGCAAAGTTCCCTAAAGGCCTTAAAAATTAAATTCAAATTCAAATCGAGATCCTCCAATTGTTTTGTTTATCATTAAATTTTTATCCAAATATGCGTATTTAAGTCCAGAGATAAAATATGTCGACTCAAGAAGTCAAAGGATGCAACTGACATTGACGAATAAAAAAAATATGTTCGGGGTAATCTTTTATATATAACCCGAAATATATGTGACACACAATTCACGTATTTTATACATGGATACAAGAGCGTAACAACCAAAAGTAAAATATGAATGAAATTTTGTATCACAAATGTTCAGGCTTTAAGAATTTTATTTTGCAGGATAACTCAAAATGTTTTGTCCCACTTCTACCATTGAAACAGCAGGCAAGAAGAAACTAAAATTGTCCCAACTTTTGATTTTAAAATTTTTCGCTAACTGATACGGGCGAAGACAACTATCTATGTTTTTATCAACATAGAAACAACACAGACGACTGAGTGATCATGTATGACTAATATAATTTATAATAATTCATAATTTATTATTTGGAGCTCAGTTGCCTGTGCTTACAGAAACGTCTTCTTGTACCTTCTCTCTGGTGACGAAAAAAAAAAAACTACGCATCCAGAACAAGCAATACTGGCAGGTCATAACTCTAAATAAGAAAGACCCTAATTCTCATATTTTCATTCACAAACCGAAAGGTCAAGTTAACAAATGTTCAAATATGCAAAACTCAAAATATTAAATAAGTTTATTAACATTTAATAAGTATCAAAGAGGTGGTGAGAAGATTCTACCAATAGTAAACAACCACATACTTAAGATGAATCATTGCTTCTCATCGAATGACAGCCGATAACACTGTTACTCAATGAGATGATCTGTATTATACGAAAGATGCTACGAAAGTAGTTTGGGAAGAACGAACCTTGCGCCAGAAAAGAGCAAACAATAGAAAGCGATAATAAACACCTTTGCTTGAAAAGGAATAGTGATAGTCAAAAGAGTAATAGCAACCTGGAGATCAACACAGTAAAAATATTTCCTTTGAAGATCAACGCTAATGAAACAAAATTGACTGGAAATAAACACCATGGAAAGGAATTTTAAACTTCTGCAATTCTCCGCTGTCTTGTTTCCGGCGCTGTTGGTTGTATGGGTGTGGGGGGTTTCTTACAAGTGGCGACCGTGGCAGGACTGTTGGCTCTTGTGCTGTTACTGTCCGGAGCCTTCCCTCTCTCCTTTTGACAGGTGGTTTCTTATAAGTATTCTTGGCAGGAGGAGCCAGTATTTTATATCTTGTTACAAATGTACTGGGTATCTAGTATGTGTCTTTTTATTTGAAAGGTAACAGGTAGAAACATGGACAAAATTTCCAAAACCAAGAAACATCTCTGTTCTAAAGTAATACCTCGTTGGGACGGTATAGTATATGCGAGACACCAGAACACTTCTTCCTTTTGTTGGCTGTGCTTACGACACCTGATGTGTGCAGTCGAAGTTACGAAGTGGTAGTGAACTATTTATGCGTCAATTCTGAAAGCTCTTCAGAGCACAATCTTTATACAAATGGTTGAAGTGTTTTCCTATATAAGCGATATTACTTTTAGAGGTTATGCATAACAATTTTTAATCTATTAAAGTAGCAAAACGATATCAAAACTAGCAATAATAAATTCAATGATTAGGTGTTTTAGGGCCATATTTATGAATCACTCCCAAGAGGTGGGTGGCTCCCAGGAGTATATAATTTCAATATCCCTGGGAGCCACCCACTCTTGGGGGTTATTCGTAAATATGGACCTTAGTATTACATGAAACTTGAAAATTTTAGTCATTTTTCAGGGTTCATTACTTAGAACACTTGTAAATAATACTGAATTATCACACGAAGGATAAGCGGAACGTTCGAAATAGTAAACTTGATTACCTATTTCCTTGAGAAGATTATTTATTATTTTCTTATGTTTAATTAAAAGATATCGCTGTGCGTGAGTTCTTAAAATTCGTAGTTTCTGTCCAATCATTCAAAACTATTTAAAGAAAAGAGTTCCGAGTTTTTTTTTTTGCTATGTATTGTACTTTGAATAATCAACATTGCTTTAATAGAAGGAAATCAAGCAACACATATCATCGTTACTCATAAAACCTTTCTCAATTGGATGCCAGATACTTAATTTAAACCCAGCGATAAATTGCATTTTTATCACAGACAGGGTTATCCAAAGAACTACGTATTGACATTGTTGGCTATAATCAAAATATCCAAATTGCATAATTTTCAGACATCTACACATAAGAGACATATACGGAGATACAGCACAATTACCATGTTTTACTCCTTAACAAAATCCCGTTATAGAATCTAATTGGTAGAAATATATTCACACTAAATATCAAAAGGTATAAATCGTAAAATTACTGTAGTTCAAACTCCATTTCATGACAAGGACAAAAGTAACGAACGGTTTTCATTGGCTAACTATTTTCACTTGACAATTAAGGCTCATTTAGTCCTTTTGTCTAAAACAAAGTCTTTCTCAACTCAATATGAAATTCGCTAATTTCATATATTTCATTGACAATTATCAAAAAATATTTTAAAACTTATTTCCAAAAACTACCAGTTGTTAAAATGGAAAGTTTTATAAGAAAAAGCAAAAGTATTCGTTTATATAATGCTTCTTACGAGAAACCTCAATTTTAAGTGTGGTTATAGACAAGGATTAGCGACTTTTAGGGACAAAATGTTTGTATTCTTGTAATACACTTTCAGACGTGTTACTAAAAAATAATTTATATTTTTGTTTGGCATGTGTTGGAAACAAACTTTCTCAATTATCGGCTGTTGGATGGAGAGTTCGTGATATCGATTTTATTTAACTGTATGGAAAGGGTTTCTCTAGAAATGAAATAAACATTTCCGAGAAGAACGAATTTAATTACTTCCATGAAAGCTTGCACTGAGTAGTGATTTTTCTTCTCTTAGGATTGAATAGAGATAATATCAAAGTGAATGCTATTATTACATAATTGTTATCGCAAATAATACATCAAGGATTTTATTTCCTTCACAGCACAGTCTATACAACATTTCAGTTTAATTACGGAAGTGGGTCATCTATTGAATATTGCAAAAGTTGACAGTTTCTCTGATGGAATGCTACAAATAGTCAGTAACTTGAAAGACGTTACTGGTAAATAATCATCACACACACTTTTATTAATAATAATCAAAAGTTGTTTATAAAATTGTTCTCAAATCTTCGAGTTAAAAAAAAATATGAAGATGGTATTAAAATAAAATAGTCGATCCGTTAAAAAACATTTGAATTACAAATGAAGAAAAAGGAGAGAGAGAATTTAAATCGAAATTCCATTCTGTTTACTGGCGTTAAAAATATAATAATAATGGACAGAATAAAGTTGATCACAAATTTCTGCATACGGTAGTTCTTTTTCAGTGTTACAAGTAATATTGAAAATTGTTTCATCATTTTTCTAGTGCCCGTGTTGTAGTTAGATTAGGGCCGACCTGGAAGAATTTACTGCCCTTCGAGCCTTACGCTCATATCAATTTTACAACTTAACTATTTTTGGTAGGTATTGTCAATCAGGCGTTTTTAAAAGTATGGATTTGAAATTGTAAATTCCTTTCTCCAACTTCGGCTCCTCCACAACCTTGTCTTGTTTTATATCTGCAATAAAAATTATAATGTTCTGAATTGGTAATAATGTGAGGGTAAACTTCGTATGAGTCCCTGTGCTGTGCGTCAGGTATTGTTGTTGTCTGCAGCCGCTTGTGTATTTTTTTAGATTCCAGCAGCGATGAACGGTGTGGGTCGTAGTGTTTATGGAACTAGTTTTGTAACTTCAGCTTGTTCCTCAGTAGCACACACGTTGCTTAAACGTTGATAAAACCGTTTAATGTCCGCCTTTTCAACGGTGGTATACAACCGAAAACGTTGATTCAACTTTGATTGACATCTCGCTGATACTATTAGCTTGTACATTATTGTGCAACAGTCCCATGATGATTGTATTATGGATCATGGGAAATTGTCATGTATTACGCAATGTATAGTCACGTACAGATGCTTATCAGAATAATGGAAACACCTGTAGTTGGCAACACGTCAGATGTATGGGTTGGCAGTGGTGTCGTGGCGACCGCAGCGCCGGACTGCTGGTGGTGGTGTGTTAGGTCGGTCTCCATACTACGTCAGGCGTCGTGGAACAGGAGTGTGCAGTGGCTGCAGCAGACGGAGGTAGTGTAAAATGGGAGACCTCTCAGAGTTTCAAAGAGGGCAAATTGTTGGTGCGCGGTTATGTGGAGTGAGTGTGACGGCAGTGGCTAGTGTGTTAGGTGTGTCGCCAGGGACAGAGTCGAAGGTGATGACGGCCTACACAATACACGGGAAAACCACATCGGGGAAGCGGAACAGTGGGCGGAAGAAAAGCATCAGTGACAGGGCACGCCGGGTATTAAAGCGCATTGTCACGCGGAACCGTCGTGCCACTGCGGCGCAAGTGACGGAGGAACTCAATCAGCACCTCCCCCAACCTGTTTCGACAATCACAGTCCGCCGCGAATTACATGACATGAACTTACGGGGTCGTGTTGCACG
>JAGDQP010057349.1:0-12761 GCA_022664845.1 Lepisma saccharinum | reverse complement strand
CCCCCCCCTTAAACAGGCCTACTTGTAAACGTGAGAAAAGGCAAAACTTCACTTATTCAACGTCCGTCGAAATTAATAAGAATCAACATTAATGTTTTACAGAATGAAATTAATGCTACATTAGATTAAAGTTTTGAACAAAATATATGGAAAATGTACAATTCTTTATAATGTTTACTTGAAAGAAAATTAGAAACGCCTTTAATTAAAGATCTAATTTGTTACCTATTACAGTTACACTTCTTTTCAGGAACAAGCAACAAGGTGGTTGTATTTTCGCGCCATATTTTTGTAATATTTTCCAAATCGTCATTAGACAGGGAGGAAGAACGTTGCCACCCCTGTTTATTCATGAAAAAGTAAGTTTATTAACGAACGTGTGTACTACCAAATACTGAACGTCTCTTTGGAGCCTCAGTAACATTGATAATACCACCACCTTCTCTTGTTTAAGCCTCTACCGAATTCCTGTAGTGATTTTTCTGTATTTGCTTCTGGAGCATTTTGACCTTATTTTCAGATATTGGTTAATTATATTAACCGTTTTGAACTTTGTCAAAAGAACATAATTAAAGTTAATTACTTTGTGTTTCGAAATTCTGTGATAAACGTTCGAATTTGTTCGCAACAATTTAATGGAAGTACAAATAGTATTAAAATAATAACGTGTCCACTAAATTGGAATAGAGCCACCTTAACAGACAAAACCACTAACCACAACAGATTAGACATAACAGTAAGTGACAAAGAAAAGGAATAAGGCTGCCTTCAGATGAGGCCACGTGCAGCGCTGTTTAGTGGCTTTCACAGCGCTTTAAACAGGTATCGGTGGCGCTTCTAACGGGCGTTGGATGAGCGGCGAAAGTTACCGACACACCACTAAGCAGCGCTGCTACTGGCCTCGTTTGAAGGCAGTCTTAGCAGCGCTGCTGAAGCCACATTCGTGGCTGTGTTGAAACCTGACCAACGGTAGAGTTTCTTTTAGAAGCGCTACTAGCGGCCTCGGTTGAAAGAGCTCTTAAGTATTCTTTTACTGATGTTACGGTTTCTGAACTTACAAATATAGAAACGGCATCCAGACAGAAATAGGAGAAATATAAACTAGCGCAGAATGTCAAAGACATGAAAATAAAACAGGAACAGAATTGTAAATGAAACAGGAACTACAACTAATTCAGAAGAGTACAATTCTTGCAAAATACAGAATTTTACAAACATTTCTACAGAATAAAACGGACTGACCCATAAATGAGAACTCTCCACCTGGGAGAAGACAATCAAATAATAATAATAATAATAATGAAGAATATTACTCTCCAAAGACATCGCGGGGAGCATGATGTACAGGCCTGCTTTAGATGTAGGGGAAGATTTAAGAAACAGGAGACAAGCAGAGAAGGTAGAAACAAGGCGGCGTAGTAGTCAAGATGTAATGGGACGGAAATATGAAACTGGCATTGTACGGTAGAACTGAAGTCAATATGATACGACTGGCACAGGTTGGAAAGAATGATTTCCATTTCTTCTTTGGGTCCTAATGAACCTGCCTGGACTGTGCTGACAGATATAAGATATTGAATTGTGTAACACATTACGCTTGAAGCATCTAAGTGAATTTTAGTTCAAGCCAATGTATTTTACGAAATTTGTCTCCATGAAACATCTACTGAATCACGCAACTGAAGACAGGTTAAAAACAGACCAAAATCTATTATGGAGTGAAGTCACAAAATCTATTATGAAGAAACAAATAGTATGTCATACTTGCAGATGGTGTCTGGAAACTAGATCGAACAATTTGAATACTTCAAAGTTTCCAAAATAATTATTAGTAACAAGCAACTGACAATTCATATGGAAGAAATGTTTTCTTACTCTGTGTTGTGCATATATTTCAATGTGTGACATTCAAGTGTTATTAAATGGAGAGACTAATAAAATAAAAGGTTATAGTTCTGCACGTAACATGTGTTTAACCTTACTTCGGAGATACAACATGGAAACAGTCAAGTTTGCTATACCTTCTGACTTTTAGGCTACAACATTATCCTCAACCAGAGTACTATTTAGAGGCTGCTGAACAGTTTTCCACAACAAAACCTAAATAACCCAATCTACAGAATCTACATACATGTCAACGTACGCTAGAAGGAACCCACTATAGCAAACACTGAGCTAATACAAGACACACAAATAATACTTTACCCCTTTTATCAGTTTCGGTAACAAAATTAATATTTTAAATCTTAGAACAAAGTCGCTACACTGATACAATGATACAGTATTTCTGAGAAGCCTCGGTACCTCTGAAAGTTAGTTTTATGACTGATACAATCTCCCTCGGGGAGCACAACATTTAGTGAAAAAGAAATGAAAGGAACAACCGGACTATGCTAAAGGCTATCATGGCCATTTCTAGCTCAGATGATCTCTCCACACCAGATTCACACACGTATCAAGCCACGTAAACTGTCTGAAATAATTATAACACCTCGGTAGTACTTAAAATTTGCTGAATTCGATCGTTGAATAATTAATAAAAGTATTTTTTTTTTGTCTTCTTGACAAGAAACTTCAAAACTAAATTTAAAAATAAAAAATGTTCTTTGTGTTTAATGCTCAGCCGAACAAAATTACATTATCTAAAAACGACAGAACTGATATTTACATTATCAACGAAATTTCTTGTGTTGGTACTTACATCGATTTCAACATTTTCTGAACTTAATACAATGTCGGGCTTTGCTGGTCGTACTACTGTCGGAAACATTAAGTCGAACTTTGACGTATCATCCACTTCTGGTTCTTCCAAAACCCAACCAGTTGACTCAAACATCTACACGAAAGAAATAAATAAAAAGTAAGTATACAGACTTTAAGCCTTCTTCGGTCTTCAACTAAATACGGCTTTTCGTTCCTGCAAAAAAAAAATGAAGAATCTCTTCCATTTCTACTTTAAGTACAAAAAAAGGAACAAATCTATGCAACTACTAGAAAATTTACATTAAAGAAATTGCAGATTTATAAGAAACATTAAATAGTATTAACATCAAGTATGCTCTGCATACAAATTAATCACATTTGCTCTTAATGATAGAATTCTAGCATAAAATATGCATATTTTAATCATCTCGTTGTTCCAAGACGTACTGAAATAGAAAAATAAATAGTGTTACCTAAGTTGCCGCTCACAATAGGAATACTAAGCCATTGATCACAATTGAGCTTCTTAGTTTCCATACTTCATTTTTGTTCAGTGGTGTACAGTTTTTCAACTTACGTCATCGCGCAATGAAAATGTTGCTCACTGTTCTCGTGAATACACACCCTATCAAAGGCGTACCGCACTTCAGGTAAGTTCAATAGCGGTGATGGGAGGAAAGAGAAAGCGGATGTTTTATGATGGTACAACACCACAAAGAGACAACAGAGAATACCAAAATCTTAATTTTTCGGTTTATTTATAAACCTTTTAGTAGAAAAGGGCCATTATCGTCCCGCTACCGTGCTAAAGATTTTCCATGCAGAGCTGTGAGTGAATGCTGAAGAGAACTGCTACAAAGGAATTTTGCCCGATTCTTCCAAATTCTTGAATACACAACTTAAAATTATTACGGTTGAAAATCGGTAGAATCCTTAGAAAACTATTTAAATCCTGCTCCCTCAACCCCATTTTGACTTTACACCCCCAAACTGGAAATCCGGGCAGCATCCCTGGAGATGCTTTTCATCGCGAGACTAGATTACATATTTCGGACAGGCCATGGAAGAAAGATCTTATCATAGTTTACGCTATCACTAAACTGTTCGCAAGTTGTGACAAGACAATTGGCAACGCGATCAACCTACGCTGCCTCCAGTACCGGGGTGTTGGTAGTAACCGTCACTACAAATCAACGAGAGGCTAGCTTTTGTCTTCTGGCTTTACGCACAACATTTAAAGCCTATCCAACGTTGATAGAAAAAACACTTTCTGGGCAATTCAAAGGATTCCTATATGATGAGGTATTTTTCTACTTATTTTATACCTTTCTTCAATCCTTAACTTGTATCTTTGTCAGTAATGTGCGAATGAGGGTTATGTTATACATTACTCAAGAAATTCGCAACAACACGAAATTTAGGGACAAGATTACACAGTTTAAACCACATGCAATTAAATTACCTTTAAATCCAGTGGATCTCCTGTTAACTTTCCGTCGATGATAGTTAACGAGTGACAGGTTACCATTCCTACTAACAACTGATCCCGCTGCATCTGATCAATGTTTTTGATAGGAAGCTGAAATCTTTGGTTTTCCACTGGTACAACACCCCACATATCTAAACCATCTTCCGTCAGTGTCCCAGTCTGTAATTAGAACATAATTCAACATAGTAAAGATAACATAATTAATTACCATTTTGAGAATCTATTCCTTACAATGCAATCTAGGTTCAGAATTAGTTTCAAATTTTGATTCGAAAACGAACTATTTAAAGAACGGCATAATTACGCAGTGAAGTGGAACTTCCGTGGTATTTATATATTCGATGGTCCACTTCCTTCTCAGGGACATCTATTTTTACTAAAATTGTAGGTCCTTGGACAACCAAGTCACGAAGAAATGCTACAGTCGAACCTGCAGACTATATGATGTGCCCCAGAAAACCACCGACGTATTCAGGTGTGCAACGGATCATATAGGGGGAATTCAAGTAGATGAAGGGAGTAACGTTGAAGTGGCGTAAATAAATAAGTTTAAAATGCTTTTTCATTAATTTCATGAAGATTAAATTAATTCATTAATATAATAAGCAAATATTTGAGAATAAAATATGTAACACTACATAATATAGCCTATGTAAGAGGCTGCCACAAGGAGATAACTTCTTACACTAAGTGATTAAAGAACTTACGAAACTTAAATAATAAAATATTACTTGGTTGTAACAATTATGTACAAATTACGATTTTTCTATAGATTTTGACCTCAACTCGAGGTAGTCTACAGGGTTGCACGCCAACACAAACTTAAATATACTTTAAAGGGGAAGAGATGAGAAAGTACTGTCTTCTCTCTTCCTCTAATTTCTTACTTTCTACATATATATATATGTATTTATTTAATTTTCCTTCCGCGTGCGTAACTGTAGACACTGATAAGGAAATAGTATTTTGTAAACAATACTGAAGATAGTTACAGTCAAGTGAGTGCATTATCGGTATCTAGTATTTTTTTTTTAAATCTTATAATAAATAAAAAAAAAATCTTCACATGCGCTCGCGCATTTCGTCAACAATTCCCAAAATATCTACTTTCTATATCAAACGACGTAAATACGACTTTTTTGCTGTTAAAGACTAAAGAAAGAAAACTCACCTTGTCAAAACAAACACAATCCACTGAACCAGAAACATTGATTGTCCTTGGACTTATACAGTATATGTTGTTAGCTTTTAGACGATTTTGTGCATATACTCGACCCACTGTCATCGCCGCTGGAAGCGCTGGAGGAACTACTATTGTAATAAGATCCAAAGCATCCAACGCGATATCTCGACCACTATCACCTCGCAAATGCTGGAGGAAAAAAAAAAAGAAAAAAAAAGGTCAAACAAATTAATGGCAGTGTACAAAAATTCCTTTATTAAAAAAAATAGTATATCTACATTTACGGTATTAATCGTAAGAAACGCTTTATGCCTTAAACGTAAAACTCAGTTTAAAGCAATAAATGATAATCGGCAGAAAGTAGTGGTTTTAAAACCCGTAATTAATGCAAAAAGAAAACTAAAATCCACATGCTACTTTACTGAATTTCTCCGAACCATTTTCTACCCTTGAATTATCTCCAATAACGGAGAAATACTTCGACAATCTGAATTACTGCAGTATAATTTTAAAGTATCATGTTCTAAGCTTCTATCTTCCCATATCAAGGTTTAAAACATTGTTACAGAGCAGAATTGAAGCTGATTTACTTATAGAAAGAAGCTATCTAAATACTAATAACATGAAGTGAAACTTATTAACGTTTTGTGGTATTGTAATATATATTTCTAGTATATCGATTTCAGTATTTTAACATCAAATTAGGTACTATCTTAAGCTTTCCCCGGTGTAGGTTGGTGACCTCTAATCAGAATTACTGAAGTGACGTTTGAATCCTGCTAACGCCCGTTATTCTGGAAGATTCTTAGGTTTTTCTTCCACCAGTCTAGAATAGTCCCCCTCGACACTATCTTTCACATCTTTTCATCGGAACAGTACTCGTAAAGGGACATAATTTCTCAGAATTGTAACGGATTTCAATCAAACTGTTGTTGCCTATTAATGTACAGTCAGTTGCAGAAAAGATGGACCACCCTATGCGATTTACAAGTTTGTTCACTGGATATTGCAGAAAGCACTTTCAGTCTGTAGTATTATTTGCTGCTCTTAGTAATTCTTATTCCTGTTAAGGTTTCGGTTGATTCAGATTTAAAAAAAAAAAAATCACAATTTCACTTTTAAATTTTCGTCACCTTGTTTTAGGAACTGAAATATTCGGACAGATTTGGATGAGGATTAATAAATACTAAGGATGCTCTCCACATGTCCATTTACTTCACTTTTCTTATATTCACAAATACAAGCTATTCCAAAAAGTCAAATTGAAGAATGAATTTCTCAAATAAACAAAAACAGAAAGTTCCTTTAAATCAATTTCGAAACATCCGTAATTTCGGAGTTAACCCTCTCGGGACTATTACGACAAGGGGTGGCGTCAGAAGGGTTTTGGGCCATAGCTCGGGAATGGTAAAAGATAAAAAGATTTTTGCTACGCCAAAATATGGTTGGAGTTTTTGTACAACATATTGGGAGATAGTCATCATAGGGGATGTAGTGACGTCACAATGACATCCCAAACATGGTTAATTTTGATTTTCCCCAAGGTTTCTTCTGAAAACCCGCCAAAAATCGGCTACTCTAGGGAATTTAACCAAATTTGGGGATACTGCACAGCACTATACGCCAAATCTACAGTATCAGTAACAACTCCTCTAGAGGGACAGTTACGAATGAATGGAGCGAAAAGTGGAATTTTCCCTAATTTCTCCAATTTCTCGAAACAATAAAATAGAAAAAGTGAAACCATTCGAAGGATTTTAAATGGGTTGCCACTGGTTTTCAAATTCCCTGACATGATACATCAAATTTCCCTGATTACGTAGTATCGTAACTATTTACATTAACAAATCTGACACAGAGTACTCCCTTACACTAAAGATAGTAAAATGAAATTACAGAAAAAACAAAATGTCCGAAAATTACTTTTTTAAAAAATCCCCTACCAGGTTGCCGAATGAGAAGTAAAATCTCATACCAAACTTTATATTAATAATAATAAAGCAGTTTCATAAATCAATTATCTCATTGTTTGCATAGCTTCTCAAATGTATGAAAACAAGTTTACTACCGTATCTTATTCATAAAATGGGCGAGTTAAAAAATTATTAACCTTTGAAATATTTATTACATCACATTAGATACGTAACAATTGGGGTACGTTTTTTTCGTATTTTCTCTTCCTGCAGTTCACCTAATTAAACAATCTTTACTTCAACTGACTTCACAAAAGCCCCCCTAACTATGATACTCAAAGTCACTTCTTCGAGTTGAACATACGTGTTTTCCGAATTGATGGCTTCCAACTTATTTTTCACCCCTCCCCCCCTCCCTCCTCCAGCTGTTTTATACCAATCTTTTGTTTGCCGATCTTAATGGAACCCTTGGAATCAGTCTTTTTCTCGATTTTCCTGATGAACTACCGAAAAACTATTGTCTTTCCCTGATTTTCTCACAAATTTTGAATATCCTGATTGATCGCAAACCGTTCCGCAGACGATTCCAGCGAGGTGTCATTCGTTTCTGTACGAGAATATCTGGCTGAGAGAGCTCTGAAGCTGACTGGTTTCTAGTCACGGGCTGTATCTAAGCAACTATTACTCCGAGGGTTCTTAAATTTGGCTAAATTATGTAGCAATGACTAGAATAAAATGCTTATGTTGGAACCCCACATCAGAGTTTATTTGGAGGCCCAGTTAAAAAGGCACCAATGCAGGTTGGGAACCAAATATCAAATATGACTAGAAAACTGGTGTAGTCACGATTTCTTTAGATACTGACTTGCAGAACTGTCTGTTGTTCTAGAAACCCTAAGACACAGACTTCGTAAAGCACAATCAAACATTGTAATCAATTATAATGTATTTGAGCGGAATTTATAATTCAATAATTAAGTTTAAAGGGGATTTTTAAGTTTGTCTATTGGGTAATCTCAATTACTTGACTAATTTTTACATGGAAAAACCGCTCTATACAGCACTCCTTCAATCAAACTTTGTTGAAATAAATCCCTGGGTAAAACTTCAGATACGATTTGCTGAGCAGACTAGTTTTAGTCATTCGTCGATATATATAATCATTTGAGACAATACTTCACCATACTTTTGGTGTCTCGCTCCGAAGCTACGCATGTTCTGAAATTAATTCAATTGAATGGAACTGCTTTTTCGTTACGGACTTTAAATTTACAACAATTTTGTATAACAAAAAACGAATTTAGAAGAATCCGAAAATCATGATAAACATTTTTGAAAATAAAGACAGCGAAATTTCAACATGAGTCTGTATATTAACTCCCCTCTGATCCTTAGTTTGTTTATATTAGTGCGCCATACAGGTAACTATGGCTTAAGCCCGTTACGAAGTGGAGGGATAGCGAACCCTCGGCGAAAACTTTTCCGGTGACATGGATGGGGCAGATAGCGACAAGGGCATTTACCTAGGTGCCTTACCGCCATTGTTTAGGTCCAAATAATACATGGAAAGCACCGAACAAATATTGGTCCACAAAAATATGATGCAAATATGCATAAACGAAAGACATTTAACCAAGGGTACCCCAAATTTGTACTTACCTTTGTTACGACGGTATAGATGAAACCGATACTTGCTATACTTGCTAATACTACAACAAATTTATAAGAATCTTGCTCAAACTTAAAATCGACAGGTGGAGGGTACATGATTGACCGCACTAAGTTTCCTTTCGCTGTCATGAAGCCAGATCTTATGACAACAGCAAAGACCTTTTCATTTCCATAAAATCTGGTCTGAATTACATGAGTTCCACAGAAAAGCGTGTGTCGTGCATGTTCTTTAGCATTATATAAAAGATCTGTCTGATTTGGTAACGGAGTTTTGGTAACAGGTACACTCTCCCCTGAAAAAAAAAAAGTAAATTAAAAAAAAACCTTTTCATTATTAAAACAGTGAGCGTAAATACACTTTTGACATTGAACTGAATTCGTTTTGGCCTTTTAGCAACTCTCGCCCAGGCCGAGATAGGGTAGTGTAGGGGGATATTGGAAGGTAGTCGGAAGACTATTGAGGAACCATCTCACCATTTGCCTGGTGTGACACTTTTGACATGCTCCTTTAATCACAGGGATACAAACCATACTATACAGAAATCTTAATCTAAATGCGGTATAATTGAGAAACCGCCAAAAGCAAACAATCAAGAACGAAAAATACAAAGATTTGTTTTAAGCGCAACTACAATCAATCTAACGTAATGAATAATAAAGGTATTAAATATGATTATTTTATTACACAACATTTTGTCTTTAATCTCTTGGCATTTTCAATTTGAATTTATTTTATGGCCTTCAGGCATCTAAAGCTCATACTAGGATAGCCAGACTAGGGTAAAAGATGCGTGAAGGAGTCTTCCAGGGCCTAATTTGAAGGCACCATCCAAGTCTTTCCTGGTGTGACAGGAAAAACTGCAGACAGGATGGTTGGCCGCTGGGATTGAACCAATGCTCTATCACTGAGCTACGGCCGCTCGGTATTAGGCATTTTCAAGTGTACACTTAACTTATTTTAATGAGTAACTATAGACCACAATGATTATCTATAGATAAATCGGTAATTGAAAGAAATCAGTCGTCTTATTTCCTTTGATTTCAGCCCAAGGGCCACAATTGTCCTCTTTTTAGTCTGAAAAATGGATACGGTTCTGGGAGTTAAGTGGAGATATCTCAGGGATGCAGAGAAATAAATGAAAACGCTTTAGAATCACCACTCTAGATTTCTCTCGACACAAGGACCGTATGAGAACAAATTTTGAGGCTGAACTAAATGGAAATCAAACCTGAGTCTCCCGCTTATCGAGCGAGCACCTATCAGCGGCACCACTACCTCTGTGCATATGGAACATTCCCCAGGCTTCAGTTAAACCATGTAATGTCTGCTAGTGTCAAAAATCAAAGCACTTCAAATCGGCATACATTAATTGTTTGAGCTGAGAAATACCCTATATGCATGTAAATTCATCGTGGTACTAATAGCTCAGTGGTAGACGATTAGCCCGTTAAGCGGGAGGCAAAAGTTCCCCTTCAATGCAGCGACCAATTGTCCCATTTCGTTTCAAACATAATAATAACGGACTTTTCTCAAGTGAAATCTAGACTAACTTGTAACGTAACCTAGAGGTGAATACGTGGTTGTTTTATATAAATTATTACGTCACTTGTGTCTTTTTTTCATACTGTTTCTTTTGTTCTTTGATATATAATTTTTAATGCACTTATACTCAGTTTAATCTTGTTCTATTGTTCTCCAGAATGTTTGGCTATATATTAACCTTAAATCAGAACTCTTGGACAGAAGAGTTTAAATAAGCAGCATAGATAATCGAATGTGTATATATTTGAATTTATTTTAAGGCCTTTAGGCATCTTATGCTCAGGCCGCGATAGGGTGAGTGAGAGGATGTTTGAAAGGTAGGCCATGGCCTATTTTAGGTGCCATCCCAGCGTTTGCCTGGTATGACAGAAGAATTACATTGGAAAAACCTCAGTCAGGATAGTCGGCTGCTGGGATAGACCTCAGGACCTTCCGAATGCTAAGCCAACGTTCTACCACTGAGCCACGACCGCTCGGTATGTGTGTGTATGCAAAGAATGTTATAATGCTCAAGAATACAATATACTGTTACTTATTACGAAACCTTTTGCATATAATTAATGTACTATTAAATAAATATTAAAATACGGAGAATTACTATAAAGAATATTCTTGTTACTGTTTGATCAACATTAATTGTTGTTGGTTGTATAACCAAACTTTGAAATTATATTATTTGGCGAATGTGCCTGTTCACCCTCAAACCGAAGACACTGTATTCCAATGTATAATCACCTATTCTTGAGCTCTGGTACCGAAGGGTTATCTACCCTAATAAAAGGACTGATTGGGTCTTGCTTCCTAGTCGAGACCTAGTCGAAAATTCGGCCCGAGCCCAATCCAGTCAATGTACCTAGGCCCGGCCCAGCCCAGCCCGGGCAACTTTAGAAATTTTGGCCAGGCCAGATAAGTTTTAAAAAGTTTTGAATCGATCCCCAATATATTTGTATCTGGTATAATAATAATATAATATAATGCACACAAGCCTGTGAGTGTTTGAACAATGTGATGCGCTTAGTCATTTTAGAATGATTTGCAATGATAGTCTTACAATGATTTGCTAGTCATTTTAATTTCATTCTACCTAATTACCGTTTCAGTTTATTTTTAACACAAAGAATCAAAATAATCCTTTCGCTTTGAACAGTAGGATTACTTATAGTCGCAGGTTTCTTAAATCCAGCAAAGAAGTAGCTAGTCAAAGTATAACTTTTATTTACAAAACAAATTATCAGAAATTTAACCCCACCCGCAAGACCTACATTTGAACGGTATTTAACACCGTATTAGACTGCAACCCTGACTTCATCCACCATTCCTTCCTGCGGGTCGCTGAAGTGGAGAGAACAACAAAGAGTGCGGTTTCCTTTCATTTTTATATCAAAACAACAACTCTGACTGTTCACCTCCTGGGATCCAGAGGTTGGATTGACCATATTCTGGTACTGACACGGACCATCAGAGGAAGATTCAATACGCATACTGTCTTTTGTTATTTACTGAAGGAAGGGCATGCAGTCACTCGTGTGACTGCCGACTGGGGTCAACGCCCCGGTGAACAACTAATCCTCTATAGCGAAAGTGGAGCCGCTAAGCAACACCAACTGTAAATATTGCATTGTTTGTAATACCTTTCACTCCACGTGGCGTGCACACAGGCTTGAACGTTTGGCTTTCTCCACGGGCAGGCTGGAAGGGACGCCACACAGTGAATCTTCACAGGTTCATTACATAATATAATATTTAGGTGGCAGTTTATACCAATCAGTTCTTTTTCAGCATCCACATCCCAGTTACTCTGAGATACTATCACTGCCTAGTAAAAATAACAGTATAGTAGTACCCTTGCAAACTGAATACTTCAAATTAGTATTATTTATAAATGTCTTACAACAAAACTTACCTGTGAGCATACTTTCATTCACAATACAATTTCCACTCAAAAGAGCAGCATCACAGTGCATTACACAGCCACGTGAGGGGATGACTATTATATCTCCTGGAACAAGATGTTCAGTTGGAATACTGTCATAGCGGCCACATCCACGGCTAACAGTTACTATGTCGGTTGAGTGTACGGTGCTTCGGAGATTCTCTTGATTCTAAAATGAAATAAGTATTACTGAAAATTAAAAAAAATGTAGAATAATATGTTTATACTAATGTACAGTCCGGTACAAAAATTGAACTCCCCTTGCAAAGCATTGCTTAGTGTTTAAGAAACATGCCATTCGGGAGCAATACAAGTTTCCCGCTCTT
>JAGDQP010057348.1:0-12761 GCA_022664845.1 Lepisma saccharinum | reverse complement strand
TACTTGTATAACGATATTTAGATGGTATAAATGTTTTAAAAGTGGTGTGGAATCGATTAAAGATGAACCTCGACCGGGTCGTCCAATTTCTGTTCGTAACGAAGAACTCATTGCAAAGGTCCGTGAACGTGTGTAAGAAGATCGTTGCGTGACTGTGAGAATGATGTCAGATGACTTTAGTGTTAACAGGGAGACAATTCGTCGTGTTTTAGTGGAAGATTTGGGCAACAAGAAGGTTGCATCGCGGTTTGTAACACACTCATTGTTTGAGGAACAAAAACAAGAGCGTGTTGATTACGCCCGTGACATCATTGCAACTTCTCGTAGGAATAAAAAAAATCCTTCTTTCTATTGTTGCGGAGGACGAATGTTGGTGTTTTCATTACGATCCAGCTACTAAATGTCAGAGTGTCGAATGCAGGTCTCCAGCACCTTCAAAAGGCATGAAACTTTTGTCTTCAGAAGTCAAAAGTGAAGACAATGCTCCTGTGTTTCTACGACAGTAAGGGTATCATTCATCATGAATTTGTACCAGAAGGTCACACAGTGAATGCCCAGTTTTATTTAAGTGTTTTGGAGTGTTTCATGAAGAGAATTTGTCGTGTTTGGCCTAAATACTCAACCCCAGGTAGCTGGTTCCTTCTCCACGACAATGCACCAGCTCACCGGGCAGTACTTGTTCAGGAACATTTAGCCAAAAAAACAAGTGTGTGTGCTGAATCACCCCACCTCCATATTTTCCAGATATGTGCCCCTGTGACTATTTTCTGTTCTCTAAACTAAAGTTACCATTGAAAATGATGATTTTTTGGCAATGTTGAAGACATCCAATCAGCTTTGACAACGGCATTACGGAACATACCACAACCTGAGTTGCAGAGATCGTTCTAGTTCTTGCGAGATCGTGCCACTCGCTGCATTGAAGCAGGAGGGATGTACTTTGAATAATAAATAGGTAATATGAAATTATCTTTGTTGGTTTGGCCATAATAAAATCAGTCTCATTCCTTAATTGTGTATCTAGGTATATCTCCATATTGTCCGCTTGGAAGCGGAGAAATTGACAAATTAATTTTAAATGTAATTTTGATATAATTGATTCGTGTTTTGCGAATTTATTATCCGTTACTAAATAATTCGATTATAAATATATTCACTTTACAAATCTCAATCGGTGTCAACAGCAGTAATCATCATTCAAATTTGATAAACAGATTCCAAAATGTTTCACAATATAACTTTCTACTATCTTCCAGACATAACCTTATAGTTGAAGACAACAAATAAAAAAAATATATATTTCCTTCCATAGCACAACGATGTTCATTAAACAAACAAACTTACACACCATTATTCTTTCAACAGTATATCACTTCAATAATTAATCATTTTCAAAAAGAAACAGAACCAAAAAAATATAAATATCGGAGTAATTTGGACAAACGAGAAAGTCTTCCTTTTCAGTGGATATTCTTCGTGCCCTCCGAATCTTCTCGAAACCACTATTAAGTTTTAAAATTCATAAAAAGTGTTTAGGGGAACCGAAACACTATTGAGTTCAGAAAATCAAGTTTTATTGTAAGAAGAATAATTAGAAAAACAATACCAATCAATTGTTATCTGTTCTGTTTGTCTTTAGAACGGCAAAAGTTTTCGATTTGAAAGGAAAACCAACAGTTTATAAATAAATATTTAGAGAGGAGGTGAAAACTCTTCAAAGTAAAGATAAATTTTCAAATTTAACTCACAATTATTTAATTCAGATGAATTTAATTAATGGCAAAGGAAACATTCAATTGAAGTTTTATTTTTCTGATTTACTCACTCCGAAAAAGAAATCCCAAATTTAAATTTCCTTGGTTGCCAAAAAAAAACTTCTCCAAGAACCTTACTTAAACCGAATCTAATTCAAAGTGCCCAAAAACTAATTTTGAATAATCCTTTAACTTGATGAACCTGTCTTCAACAAACACTGGGCACTTCAACTTTCCAGTACCACTTATGGACCAACCTGACTTCGCTAGTTCTCCAATACTCACTCAATTGACATCCAACAAAAGTTGACACAAAAGGCATTCCTTCAGACAACTCAATCATTATAACCTTTCAATCAAAGAGACAAAACAGCCGCAAAAAGCTCCAACCAAAAGCACATTCGGCATCACCTGATTACCCCAGAGAACTGTTAACTCTATTTTCCAAACCTCGCAAAGGGAAAGAAATGCAAGAAAACGCAACTTAAATATTTCCACCACAGAACTTCTCCAGAACACTCAAAGGAATCAAATTTAATTAACTATTCGCCAACAAGCATAGAAACAATTTCTGAAGAAAATCGTAACCACATTTAGCACTGTAAAAAACAAGCCAATCTAACCTGATTTTCCATGTCTGCAACTCGCAAATTCTAGGTAACACAAGCAAATCGCTGAGAAACAGAAATATTAAAACTCAACCACTTCCAGGTTAGTATCCAGTGACTTTCTAAGGAAGAAACATCCTTCACTCTCACCATAACATACTCCACTCAAAATTCTCAACCCAAGCATTCCCTAACCTGACCTTTTCAGACCTCTTCACAAATCATTTTAAAATATTATATATCTATAATTCAATCCTCGACAAAGTAATAATTATTTAATTTCCAAATTATAAACCTCCAAGCACTTCCTTTATTTACGCTTGCAATCGTCACACCATCACTTTACTCAGCATCTCAGAAATTAAATTTACTTCCTCAATCGACGATACCCGATACTCAAAGTAGTAATAACTAGGAAATTTCCAAAGACTTCCTCGTGTTCCAATAATCCACAACCAATTATCAACGAATTTAATCGGTCATTTTCTGTGATTATGAAAAAGATACACGGCTATCCTAATACCTCCATAGCTATTGCCGTAAGATCAAACTTTAACTTTTCCGCGGTATAGAAATGACACCAGCATCGCCCAATACTGCCAGATGACTAACAGAATTTGAACAGGGCTTAATGGAAGCTAATGCATGGGCTACAATGTTTTTGTAGCGAATTAAAATTAATGTGTAGATACAATACGTAAGTACATGTAGTTAATTTGCAATTTCCAGAGACGGGAAATAATTTCTCAGGTCAATAGTACAAAATATCTTGCACATCTGTTCATATCCCAGATTGGGGGGATACTTCGAAAAACACAACTTGGGATTAATTTTGGAGAAGGGGGAGCCTCAGCCATCCCTATCACAAAACGAACAGTGAGTTGTATACAAAGTTTGGCCACTTATACGGTGACTCATCTTTTGAAATCGAGTCTCCAAAAACTACGATAGAGAATTATATATGTGCATTTTTTAAACGAATTTTTATAATTTGTCATTTTCAAAATTTAAAGCATAATACTTTTGTTCATCTGTCAATTATTTGACTTCACTACTACTTCGTATAGTTAATTGAGAAAGAACAACGGATAGTCCTGTTGCTGACTATAGGAGTAGTATGTACGTCGGCGTACGGAGAAAGTTGCTGCTGTTATGTGGCCCATTAGTAAGTAAAATAACTTGGGTGTTTTCTTCCTACCCCCCAGGTTTGGGTACAGTAACAATATTAACCGTTTGAAGACGGGGCTTTTAGTGAACAGGTTGACTTCTACTGAAACACAAGCTGCTCTGTACCTAATTGAGTTAGGCTTATTGTTTATACCTTGTTTTTTTTTTTTTTTTTTCAAAATTTACAAGGCCTTCAAATAACATCTTACTTATAGAGCTATGACGTGACAAGGGATTCGGGGAATTCCACTTCTTTCGACACATTTTCTCAATTTCACTCCCTTTGTGCACCACCACTAACTGCGCTATATTTATGATTCACAAGCCCACAAGCCGTACTATTCAGAACAGTTTCCGTTGGTAATACGCTTATTGGTTTGTGACATAAGACGCAGAGATTTAATTGAAATCAGGGAAATTTCTTTAAATTTCCCGATTTGTTGAACTTTGGACCAGCCACCATCCTAGTGCTGAATACCTGAAGAAATATCCTCTATAGTGATTGAAAATATATTTTTACATATCTCCACTTATTTCCAATTACGATTTTTAAATCTAGAATCCGTGTATAGAAATGCGGTATTTATAGTTTATATTATTATCTGAGTTACCTAAGTAGAGGAGCGAGTGCGAGCGAGGCTTATGACGGTTTATTTCTGGACCTCTGGAGCTCCGTTGTGGCACTATTACACACGTACATTGAGTTCAAAGAAATAATGTGCAGTCTCCCTATAGAGCGGTAGATTGAACTGTCACATATGGGGCCCGAACGGTATCCAAACCCTAACCGTTCCCTATGTGGCTTCACTTGTGATTTGATTCTCGTGAATTCTTTTTTTTTATTGTTTTTTATTTGACTTATTAATTAACTTTTAACATACTCAAAATACTTGTTTCCTCAATAATGCAACGTGTGGCTTTGATATATACACTGAATCAGTTCCGCAATTGTTAACATCCGCAACACCAAAAGTCCTGGTACAACAGACATCTGGTAATACCTGAATGCTTGGATCCTCAAAATAATATAATGCTGCAAAGGGAGCTAACGACCAGGGTGTGATCCACGATGGCAATGCCTCTCCGTAACGTACGCCAGCGATTATTCTCCTTACAATGCTTTACATCCACGTTGCGCTTTCTCTGCCGTTGATAATACCTTTCTGATCTAGAATCATCTGGGGACTGCCTCCTTCTTTACCGTAATGACTCTTAGCACGTCGTGTCCATCCCTTTCTGCGTTCTCTCCCTCTCATGCATCGCTCCAACGGCTTTATCTTTCCGTCCGAATCTTCTTTTTTTTTCAGAGGGCGAGGGCTGTTCTGGGCCAGCGACTGCATCCAATCGAGAACATTCCGTGACTGGCTGGGCTCTTCCGGTCAGAAGTGATATCTGGGATAAACTTGGGCTCCGCTCATAATCATGCTTCCACTGGTCATACATCTTATAATAGATCCTGGACTCTAAAATCTGCCTTTCCTCATAAATCCTCGGCACACCACTTGGCACTGTATTCATGCTATCGATCATCCATCAGGGTCTTTAAATTTACTTTCTGGAACAGCGTTAAGGTTCTTCCTTGTTGTATGACATTCTTCATACCTTTAAACTAAGCCATTATCTGAAACTTTGGCCTGTGATAAGTATGGTAAATTGTCGACTTTGGTAGTAACTGAGAAACTAATCTTCGCTGCTCACACACTTACACGCTTACCAATACTTCTTAGGCTACCAGCGCTGGCTATATATCCCGGTTCTCCCTATTAGTACCGTGAACCGTCGATTCTTGGTATGTGATCATGTTCCACTGTAGGTATATCTGATGGATGTGTCCATACGCTCTGGCGATCACAGTAATCCATCTCGTGCGTCTCAGTCATCCTGCCCAGCTATATTGACCCCGGCTTTCTCCATCGACGACGTCCCGAAATGCGGTGATTAGGTTGTCTTCTACAAGGCCTATACGACTCTGTTATGATGCTTCTATCTGAATGGCCGTGGTTGAGTTTCCAACTGATTGACCTCCAATGATTTATTCTTGCGTTCTTCCTCCTGATGCTTATTGAAATCATCATCAGAAAACTGCGTGAAGAACTTCAATTCCGATAGCCGAATTCGGGCTCTCCTTTTTCCTCGTTTTCCTCTTAGCTCCTGCATTCTTTGGACTCTTGTGACTCCTCATCTGACGAAAAGCTTCGCTTGGCTCGGGCACTCAATCCGCTTTCTTCCATGTTTTCGTTTCTCAGAACTTGGTACTGTTGGCTACTACCTACCGACCAGGATTTATTACTTCCTTTCTCGACAATCACTTCCTTTTTCACATTCACCGCTTCTCCCGGCGGTTCCTCCATTCGTCCTATACTCTCCAGCTTCTTCTCTTGCTTATTCACTTCAAGCCTCGTTACTTACTCCTGCACGTAGGACCTGCTTGTGGCCGTGGCGCGTAACGTCTCATCTATACGTTGGTTGACACCTAAATGTGTTAGCTACATATTTACCACAGGTGACACGCATGTCTCGACTTCTTCCATAGCTTGTCCGTATTTGAATGGAACATGTAGCCTCCGTCTCTGCTTGTGCTTCTTCATTTCCTCATCAATGGTAGCTGCCGACTCTTCGTTGTTTTGTCGGCATTTGGCTGCGAAGCTCCTCATTGTTTTGTCCACGTCTAATCACCGTGCCTCAGATTCTGCCATGGACTGTCTTAACCATTGCTGAAGCTGCTGGCAATACTGTTCCTGTTTCATTCGGACTTCTTGTTGCTGCTCTGTCAGTTTCTCCTGTCACTGCTGTTAACGCCGGTCTTGCTTCATCTGAGCAGCCTGCTGTTTCTCTGTCAGTTTATCTTGTAGCTGTTGTAATCGCTCTCTTGCTTCATCTCAACTTCATGTTGTTGCCTTATCATCTCCTCTAGTAGTTTTGATAGGTCTCCTAATGAATGGTTTGCTGTAGTAGCTTCTTTCCTTGCTGCGGGTATGGTCGCTGTTTGACATCGACTGCAAACCCATAGTTCCGCCTCCAACACGCAATCATCGTTTACTCCGTGTTGCTTCTCCCATTGTTTCACTGAGATTTAGGCACAGCTGACATGCATACAGATGTCACATCTTCTGCACTGTATAATTTTCACCCCTCTATACGCGTAATTACAGTAGGAGGTTGATACACCCTCTCTAATGGGTCATTATATGTTCCATTGCGTGAGACTCCTTTAATACGCGTTCATACAATTTCTGCTTCCTTTTCTTTTATTCTGTTTGAGTCAAAGGTTGTCGTGGTCCCCATCGGTTTTCTTTCATCCACAGGTACAACGTCGTTCCCGGGTTTCGGAACCAATTATGACGGTCTATTTCTTGACCCAGATTGTATCCAGAGACGTGGAGAGCGCTTTCTCTGGAGTTCCGTTGTGGCACTATTACATAAGTATATTAAATTCAATGAAGTAATATGCAGCGTCCCTATAGGGAGGTAGCTTGGACTGTCACAGGTTGATACAAAAGACTTAGAGAATTCACGATGCAATACAAAGGACATAAATCCCAACATTCTCCACTAAAGAAAGACCCAGTAGCAGCAACCAAAGAGTATTTGTGCTCATCAGTCACCACTATTGCCACTCAGAAAATAATTCAGATGCAAGAATTGTTTCGCTTTGAGCTTTCGGAAAATTCAGTTTTATTGGGCAGAGCAGGAAGGCTTACCAAGAGTGTCAAGAGTAGCCTGATTAAAGCAGTAGAGTAGCGCGTGCATTCTGCAGTTCATTAAAATTCCGTACTGTGAAGTTCTGATACGTGCTATATCTTTGCTGCCATGAACTGCTTACGAAAGCTAATGAACAAAGACAAACAGTCCTTTGGAAATGTGGCCACTGCTTATACGTGTCGAATTTAATAGGTGATTGTGGGAGAATAGATTATATTTTTTGGCAGTTTCAACGCCAAGGTGTTCGAACGCCAAGGTGAAACGACCAGTCCTCGTCAATCGTCAAGGTGTCACCATTTACTATAATAACGCGAGGCCACATGCTGCTGTCATAAACCCTGTCATTACTTGTCAAAAACTTATGAACTTAGCTGAGAGGTTTCACCAGAACCACCCTATTCTTCTCACTTGGCACCTATAGACTACCGCGTGTTTCTCGCTTTGTAGAACTCATTCGCTCAGAAAATCTCTGATGATGTGGGGCCTGTGAAAACTGCTGTACAACAGTTCTTTGACTCCAAACCTCACGACTTTAATCGGCGAACAGTGGGACGACCTCCCCTTAAAAAAAAACAAAAAAAAAACACATGCAACTAAATTAATACCGTCTGAACGTTGAGGAAATGTTGGTTTGATCATGCTCAGGGCTTATAGGTGTGCTATCTGGTTTATATTCGACTAGTATACGGGATATGACATGTTTCACCTTGACCAAAGCGCTCATAAATCCAGCTGTTTAACGAGTTACTTATATCAAAGGAGATTTTTCATAAGTTAGGTTATCGTGAGATATATTAAATGGGTTAATAGGGTCTCCCCTGGTACAAAATAATTGTTGCTGTTGTGTTTGAAGCAAATTATTTTTTTTTTTTTTTTTAGCTTTCTATAAAAATGATTGTGCATATTATTAATAAAACGCAAGAAACGTATTTCAAAACAAGTAAAAAAAAACGTAAGAAAAACATGGAATTTGTAAGCCATAAATATGTGAAAAACACAGAGGCTAGCATAGATTATCTTTTCAGGCGTCCATTTCCGAACGGGTCCTTGTCGAAGTGCCATAAATGTTGGGAAATTGACAAACCACTTGTTATACACTTCTTATTTTTAAATGTTAGAGAAAACCTGGTGCTATGAATATGTTAGAATTTGGATCAGATAGCAGTTTACCAATATTTTACTTCTTGCAAAATAATATAGGAACACATAGATATATATACAACTTATGTCTCTGTCCTCTACTTTCTTACAAAATCAAGTGAATTTAGAGACGCTTTGAATTCGCAAAATCTTACCAATGTTTTCAAAAGAAATTAAACGAACCCAACAATACTAACATCTCAATTTCAAACTTTTTGTAGAAGGACGTGTCTGGAGATGGTCACCTGACTTGCAGCTTCTGTAATAATATTTCAGGTACCCTGTGCGTGTACAAATAGGATAGTACATCAATTGTACTTTTTATAATAAAATGTCATACACGCTACTTTTATGTAAATGTTACAAAACTTTCCAATTTGGTCACCAGAACCCAGGACTAATCAGGAGTGCAATAATCTTTTCTGAAAGATTTATACATTTTATTGGAAGTAAGATCTCATGAATGAAATAATAGACTATTTTACACCTTACAAGTCAGAGCGTGAGCCCTCTTTCCACCCCATGTCTCTAATTCATCACTTGCACACTAGCCCCACTTCACCCCATTACACTACTCCGTTTTTACGCTTAACCAGCCCTTCTCTTCTCTTTGATTCACAAAAGTGCGAATTTTATATGCATCGTCAAGTGTAGGTACATGCTGCTCGTTTTCTCACTTTTGGGGAGGTTTTAAGCAACAGATAGCTGCTAGTAGTATAACAGTCGGTACCAATTATGTAACTATCGATACCATTTATGACAGTCCTGACTTCGTCCACTGTTTCGGGCCCAGTCCATAAAGTATTCGACTATCTCAGGAAATGCCAAGAAATCCTGAAAAGTAAAGAATATAAATAAAAATCTACCTTCCAATACGAAAAGGTATGTTATTCCATCTTCTGATTTCAGTTACACAGCCGTTTAGGTCACTGAAATACATCTCACAACTTTCTACAAGCTGGTAGCATCCATTGCTCCAGAATCATTGAGTAAGTAATGAGTCTTTTTATCTTCTTAATGGAACGATAAAGAATGTTCTTTAATATTAGATGATATGCACGTTTACACTATAATAGACAATCACATTCATAAACATGCATTGACAGAGTTGATGTGCGGGCGACATCTGTTATGCACGACCGCGGCGATATACTCTTCCTCCAAGCACACTTTATTATTGTTTTTAGTTTTGTCCACATGTGAGCGGTGGATCACCCGGTTACAGTAACAGCTAAATTTTGGATGTGTTGATCCTCTGCTTTATATTAATGAAACTTCATCACTTGGTCTCGCTTAGCCTCGCTCGGCTTTTTCTGTACATCTGGATGACATTCGGAAAACCTTCCAAAATTTTACGTTAGTATTCCCATGTATATTACAAAAACGTTAGGATATCACTCTCAACTCAATTAAAATTATGACTGCCATGTAGCCGAACTAGAAAACTTGACATTTTTAAAATATAAATTATGTGCCGCAATGGAAGCAAATGCTAAAAAAAATCGTTAAATTTGGGCGTACATGCACTAATGATTATGTGTTTCAGAATTGCAATCGAAGTGGTTTAGTGTAGTTAGGCCATTTAACTGCAACATAAGATGGTTTTCGAGACTTTTTTTTTTATTTGAGTTTTGGGATTTATTTTTTACCAGGTTTTGGATTTCGTGCCACTGTGCAGCGTGGGATTGATTTTTTTTTATCAGAACATGGGCGGATTTAGGAGAGAGATCCTGGAAGGAGGCAATACAATTGATAACTATATTGATAACAAATGTCAAAGCTATCGTTTGAAATGAACACTTAAAGTCATTCTAGAATGACTGGAGGGGGCAATGTCATCCCATGCCCACCATAAATCCGATCATGTACCAGAAAGGTGGCAAGAAATTATGGGGATCATGTACAGTTCCAGATAAATTTAATTTTGTGTAGTTTGCACTTGTACCAAAACGAATAGAACTTTTGCACGAACCCAATAATTTACAACAACAAATTGTGTTATCAATTTCTTTACTAGACATTTCCATAGGAAAGTAAAAAAAATAATATTACGTGGAGATGTCGCTGCTATACGCCTTCATTTTTACAAATATTCCTTCTCATTTTAGAAGTACATATAACCATCTTGACAAAAATAAAAAGTCCTCTATTGCATCTAGTTGACTAATTGGCATAACGTGTAGAGTTAATTTGATTTCCTTTAATTAATGTAAATAATTTGTAGACTCCTCAAGATTACAAAATTGAAACCTCTTTCCGCAATAACGAGGTATGCCTAACAAAGTATAGGCAACTAAAACAGAAGTCAGGAACCACGCTACGCTCCCTATACATCTGGGCCAATTATGCACCCTGCCACCTTTTCTCCGAACTAGGTTTTTCAGTATGTGCACATTTTTTTTTGAAGACGCTTTAATTAAAGAACAGCTAAAAGAGGTCTCGAAGCGACCATTGTCAAAACGTTGATTCAGCTAATACAAACTTCATATCTTTTGAATCATATCTAGAGCCCGAACTGCTTTAGATGAAAAGATGCAACACAGAAGTGTCTATTGAAATAAATAGAGGCTAAAAATAAATCAATCATAGCGTTCATAAATTCAATACTCAATACACAATACTCATGGTTTATACTCAAAATTGCTCGTTAATAAATATTTTCTTTGAAAATTACTTGAATCCAAAAGTTTCAGTTTGTTGTTTAAGTTCCGATGTCTTTTGGTATGAAATTCTGCGTAAACTCATATGATTTTTTTTTGTCATTGCAAGCTCTAGGAAGAATATTGTAAGCAAGTAAAGTAAAATGTCTATTCATTTCTATAAATGGTATTAGAACACGTGACCTTAGTAACAATTAGTGATATAGAATTGTTTCATTTCCTTCTGTCAGGAACTACGAAACTTACTCTCAAATAAAGATGGTTTTCTGAATACACGTTTTAAATAAAAGAAGAAACTCGAAGAGAAGAAAGACTGTGAAGTACTCATTTCAAATACTTGATCTTGACGTCACACTCTGATTGCTTATTTCACCCAGTAACACAGGACAACAGAAGAGACTTAAGAGGTTTGGTACCATGGCAACGCTAGATTTTCTGACACGCATCGACAGATGGATTTCGCTTCATTGAACGGAACAGCGTATTTCTTTTGTTATGAGCTATGAAGCAGTAGGTTCTTTCTCTTCTTCTCCAACCAGCGTCAAGAATTGTGGACAATAGTTTGTATATCGTCGATATATTCCTTGACCATAAAAACGATTTCATTTAACATTCGCATGAAATCAGTTTCTAATTCTTAATCAATACTGGCAGTTTGGTGTGGTATTGTTTCAGATTTTATTGCAAATAAATTAAAATTTGTTTAGTTTAAATAAGGAGAAATATCAGGTGACGGGGAATTATTGTTTTATTTAACCGAGTTTAAAGGAAAAAGATGTGTGTATGTTGCTTTCCATCTTCAACAGTACACACGCTCTATACTCTAAGGGAACCGCGCTGGCCGTTTGTCCTTGGACAACTTTCAAGTCAGGAATTACTAGGGCTAGGACGATGTTTGAGGTGTCGTTGGAAAGATCTCGTCGAAACTAACAAACCAGTGTAGCTCATACACATTGCAAGGGAGGTTTCGGAAGATGGAGGTAGTTTATGTATAACTGAGAAGCTACTAAGGTTAGGAAAGTGGTCGAGGTGTCGTTAGAAAGGCCTTACCGCACTTTTTAACGAAACCTTAGTCATGCAAATAGAATGCTCGCTGCTGCAGTCTGGTGGTAGCGCATGTGCACGGTCCTCCGACTGAGTTCTGCCTAACCTGTTTTGTATTCATCCATATATTAACCCTCGTATGGATACACCAATTTTGTACAACTTAGCGATTTTGTAGGTAGAGGATGTTCCTCTGATGGTCTCTTTCTAGTGTATATGAGATACATATAGAGAAAATAAGCAGAAACAATAGAATCTCCAACTTTTTATGTATAACTTTCATTGTTAAACCTACTGAGATATAGACAGTCCAAAAGACACAGTGTTTGTTATTCTCAACGATGAATTCTCCAGAGAATCGCTATTTGCTGCTTCATTTGCTGAACTTCATACAATATATTAATGTTTAAAAAAAAATGACTTCTCAAAAAAACTTCTTTCGATTTTTAAAAATAATTATTAGAATATGTAGACGTCCCCTACGAACATGCAGTAATTTATTCACGAGTTCTAAATACTTAATAATTAAACTTTTTTTTTTAATTCAGCGTGATAATACATGTTATCGATCTTAATTTTATATCAATTTTCAATAACAGTTTGAAGAACGTTATTATTATGTAGACGTCCACGTAGAATATCGACCTGACATCTAGCGTGCCTAATTATCGCCGCAAATTGAAGAA
>JAGDQP010057347.1:0-12761 GCA_022664845.1 Lepisma saccharinum | reverse complement strand
ACTTTTGTTAGTCAATACTTAGAGTTGAATTGGACTCGGTTTTCCGAGAGAAACGTTGAATTCCACTTGGGAGAGTGGAATGAAGCGGTTTCTTGAGCGATTGTACATCAAGGTTCGGAAGGTCGTGGGTTCAATCCCAGCTGCCGACCATCCTGACTGAGGTTTTTCCAGGGTTTTCGCTCAGTCACACCAGGCAAATGCCGGGATGACACCTTCAACTTAGGCCCTGGCCGACACCTTCCCTAATATTTTTCCCTGCCCGAACCTTATATATCAGAAAGCCATAAATAATTTCAATTTTCGCTTCTGTATTTTACATAGATATCGTAGGAGGAGCAGAAATATGTTATAGTCTCCGTACATTGTTCATTACCGTGTTAATTTTTATAAGGGCTAAAAATGAACTTCTCGAAGAAATAATTGTATTGTTCTTCTTTTTCAGGGTAAGAAGAAAGAAAAAGATAAGGCAGCGAGTGAAAGCTCCCAGTGAAGCTGTTCGAACAAAACGTTTCATGCTGATGATCAGTGATGATTTCAAATTTATTTTGGATATGCTGGAAGAAAAACATATGTACATTAATAATAGTATTTATCTTGCCATCATGGGTAATCAGCTTTTGTTAACATCAAGTGCGAAACTTATTTCATACACTGAAGATAGTGTGTGGCGTACTCGGTATAAACTGTTACGTTCCTCTCGCATTTTGTATATGCAAAGACTAAGAAAAGTATTTTGGTCTGTGTGTGTGTTTTTTTTTCTCTCGATTATGAGTCTATTTAAGTTTAGTATTCTTTATAGTTTTGAATCAGTCTGTTTTGAGTAACGATGCAGTTTTAAACTAACTGCATTTCTTGTACCAAGTTCGTTGAAGATAATTGACTATATTCATCATTATTTTTGTCATATTTTCATACTGTAATGAGCCATTAGTTAGTAAATGTGTTTTGGTAAAAATTATATATTTTTATCGAAGATAATCGAAACAAGAAAACAATAGCAGAAAAAAAATGAGAGACTTTTAATGTTATTGCGTTATGTTTTCAATTTTTTGTCAAATTGTATATGTTAGAATTAGGTTGCTAATGCTTTTACGTCTGCCCGACATGAAGGTACAAAGTTTTGTAAACAATTTACTAGTAAGAGAACTCCAGTAATTATTTGAGTAGTATTATGAACAATTACTGCCATTTTCTCGATCACTTTTCGTACTGTTGATAGGCAGTCGAATAAACTGTAATTGTATTACTTCGTTTCACTGCCGGATAAAATGATCATAAAGAATTGTAATTGCGTTGTTGAAGATCTCGCTGTTGTTTTGACCTCCTATCTGTTCTTTTCACGAAATGTACATGATTATCTCATACGAAGAAAAATCCGTAAAACTATATTCAATTGCTCAGCCTACTTCAAGTTTTAGAATGTACAAAATCCTCTTGTACAAGGTATATTAAAACTGTTTTTACAAACTTTAATAGGAGATAGGAAGCACCAAGACAAATCTTTGCCTTTTACGGCAATCTTCGGTGTTATTTGGGGTTACCTCAAATTGGCTAAAGAGATTGGGGAGCACTAAAACAAACAGAAATGAATGAAAACATGTGTTAATATGTTTAGTCAAAGAAAGTACTCCGAGTTTCGACCGGCAACAGCAATTCATGTATTACAGCATCGAAGAATTGTTTGCCGTACATTTTGAAAGATTCCCGTCGCCTGGCTACCAAGATCACCTGATTAGACATGTATTGGGTTTCTTCTCTGGCGAAGAATCGCTGTCACCATGCAACTACACTTCTTATCATGGAAAATGGTGGCAGTCTTTCCAAATATACGGCAATCAATGCTTCTGCATTGTAGCGAATACATTGCTGTTGTCGACTGCAACTGTGAACACCCAGTTTAAATAAACATACTGTATGTTCATAAAAACCACGCGCCACCGAATAAGACGCGCACCTTATTTTTCAATGTGTCCGAAAAGATAAAAATTCCGCGAATATGATGCCAATAGTCTACATGCGCTGTTAATGCGCGGAACTTTTTTGTTTTCCGGATTATTATAAAAAGTAACAGCCTAAAGAGAAAAATGAAACTCTTGATATCCATTAACGGAGAGCCATAAAAAGTGCAAGGAGCTCATTTTTCACTTTTCTTCAAGCCTCATGTCTTACTTACTAAACAGTTGCTGCCAGTTGCTTCTGACAGTGATTTATTGGTATCGGTGTAGGGTTTTCTGAAAGAGATACATTCAGCACCTTCAGGTCCGGTGCTGAGATAAAAAGTGATTCATACTTTTTGTATGCTGGCAGCTAGATCAGCTCCTCCCCCTTCCTATCACTGTTGACAAAATATTTGTGTTTGAAGCTGGGTTGATTGATTTAAATCAGATGATTTTTTTTTAAAAAAGTCAACGATTTAAATCAAAAATAGATTTTTTTTTTATTAAAAAGAAGTAAAATGCAGCATTTTTAATCATTCTGTGATTTAAATCATATGTAAGCTTGAAATTTACCCTTTAGTCCCTACGTTATGATATGCTCTTATAATGTTAACCAAAACCAAATTGATCGACCTAGAATTTTAACGAACTATTTGATTGGTTCATTTTAGTTGGCGAAATTTTAGAAGAGAATGTGGGAACCCAATTCACATTACAATTTTATAATATGTATTACAGATATGTTTATTTTGTAATACATATGAAAACGAACACACAGAAAACAGAACATCCAGTTGTTTACAAAACAAAAATTAGAAGAGTATTGTTTCGTAACATTACCTACTGTGTATATTTAAAACAAATTATTTGATTTCTTCACAAATTACTCAAAAGCAATTTATACTCAGTTGAGGTATAAAGTATATCTATGAGTATGCTAAAGGATAAAAATGCAAAGCTCCCTATCCTCTATTAATTTGACTACATTAAATAGCTCTCACTGAATTGAATTTTATCTAAGACCTTTAGGCAACTTTGGATCAGACCGAATGAATGATGATGAGAGAATTCGTGGAATGAAGAAAGTGGGAGGAAACGAGAAAACCCAGAAAAAACACGCACACGGTTTTTGATCAACCCAAACCCACATGGCACGAGCCGGAATCGAATCGGGGACTCCACGGACTAGAGCTGAGCGCTCTACCACTGAACGACCGCGGCACCAAAATAGCTCTCATACTTGAGCCGAAAACTAAGCGAAATGAACTAAAATTTATCTTAGTGAACTTAAATCCTAGAGTATTTCTTTAGGAAGATTGCCTGAAGAAAAGAGGCAATTAACTAACTCTATGGCTTATGGAACTCGCAAGTTCATCGCCGCAGTAACAAACGTTCGCCATTGGATTCTATATTGGGCAACATCAAGCCAGTTTCATCACGAGCAACTGCTTCTCGAAGATCTCTTCTAATATTGCCCTCCCCACGACGTCGTGGTCTTCCCAATGGTCTCCTTCCAACCAGGATAGAATATAATCTTCGTTTTTCCCCTAACCGAGCTACCGTAGTCCTCGCGATTTCATTATTTTACAATATCTGGTGAATCGTACAGTCCGTGGAATTCTTCATTATGCAGTCTCCTCCAGTCATCTCGTCCCGTTTTGGCCCGTACATCTTTCTCAAAACCTTATTTTCAAACACACACAATTTATGTTCATCTACTAGGGTCGTGCTCCAACTTCCGCAACCGTAAAGTATTACCGGCAGAATAACCGTTCTGCATATTTTCAATTTCCTTTATATTAATCGCGATGTTAGAGTTTTTGGACTGAATAGAAACATGCGTTCCCCGATATTAAGCGACTTTTTATTTCTTCTGTTACCTCATTTTTGCTTGTTACGTATGCTCCCAAGTATTTAAATTTGTTTACTTTCTCTATGACTTCATCCCTAATTCTTATGTTTTTATTTCCTTCATTCCCTTTGTTTCGGCTTGTTATGTATTTTGTTTTATCTATGTTTATTTGTAGACCTATCCCATCGCACGCTTCTACTAAGACATCGGTGTTGCTTTGTAGTGCATCTGTACCGTCCGCTATTAAATCTACATCATCCGCGTATACGAACAGTTGATTCAAACCATTCAATGATAGTCCCTTTTTGTCCCCTTTAATTTTTAAAATCGCATATTCTAACGCAAAGTTAAACAGTAGTGGTGATAAGGCATCGCCTTGTTTCAATCCGTTGCAAATCTTGAAACTATCTGACATATTATTACCTATCCGTACTCTGCTCATGGGGTCGCTGAGACACATCTTCACTACTTGGACCAGTTTTTTTTTCGGAATTCCAAACGTATCAGGGTACTGTACAACTTTTCCCTTTTGATAGAATCATAAGAGGCAGTTGCGATTATAAAATTTACAATTGCTTAGGAAGAGAGAAAGACACAGACGTCATTTTAGAAGGAAAGCGACACATATAAATATTGTATATTGTTTGTTTTTTGAACTTAATTACGGTGTATATCCCTCTGAAACCATTTATCGTATATCGACGAAAGTAACGTAGATGTTTCCTACAAGTTTACTTTCTTTGTAAAATATACCATAAGTAAGTAACGCGATATCTTCCTTTTTCAAAATTATTACAAATTATTGTAGTTGCCTATTTACTAGGCTATCTTTCGCAGTGAACACCACATATTCGTAAATTTTACTTTGGTTTTTATTGGGTAAGCTATTTGGAAAGGAAAAACTAACTTAGTAGCAGTTTTCAGTGCCGCAAGTTATTTAAATCAAATATTTTGATTTAATTTTTTTTAAAAAAGATTTAAATAAAATAATAATAAAAATTATTGTTTTGAAAAAAAAATCGTGATTTTTTTCAACCCTGGTTATAAGTACTACGTGTTTGTGTGCATACTCCCGCTACGTAAAATAAAAAATAAGTTTGTTTGTTAACTACTGTGTATTAACACCAAACCTGTAGCTGGATCAAAGCTGTTTAGGATTGTATTTCACAAGGCTAGTAGTGAAACGCTGCTGCTTCAATGGATTTTTATCAAAATTTTCGGGCCAGTTATTATTATTATTTTTTTTAATATATGACGTGAAGATTAGATTTTCGCATTGTTACATTTTTAAGAGTACGTGTGTGTACCTTCAAATATTAATAGTAATAATTGATCCTAACCTGAGGTCCTTTCACTGAATTGCTTGGTTTCGCGTAAGCCGCGCGTCTCGATTAAAATTCCAGGAAAAGCTTGCGCGTGGTATTCCTGAATATACATTTACCGAGCCGCCGTGACTCAGTGGTAGAGCATTGGCTTAGCATTGGGGACGTTGTGGATTCAATCCGACCGGTTGACCATCCTCACTGAGGTTTTTCCCGAGTTTTAACTCAATCCCATTAGGCAAATGTTGGGATTGGCCTTCAACTTAGGCCCAGTCCGACGTCTTCCCACATCCTTTCCCCTCCCTTATCTCGGCCTGAGCCGTAGATGCGTGAAGGCCATAAACAAATTCAAATTCCTGAATATACAGTATGTTGTTCAAACTTACTTTCATTCATTTCTATTTGTCTTTGTGTTTCCTATCCTCCTTTCTAGCCAACTGTAGATGGATCAGTTAGCGCCATCTAGCACCAAAGGTTGCCGTTAACAGACATACATTCACAGAAAAAGAAGAGGTTTGTCTTGGTACTGCCTATCACCGATTAAAGTTTGTACAGGGAGTCTTGATACACCTTGTATTTCGTACCGTATGGAGAAGAGTGAGTAGTTCAGAATTATGCAGCTGATGCTGGGGAGAACACAGGTTTGTCTGCACCATAGCAATATTCCCTTTTCCTAGTATATTAATGACCTCAGCATTGCCTGAGGTTCCTCTCTACATAGTTTCATTTACTATGCATTTACCTATTTGGTAACCTGACTTTGGGCTAGAAGAAATATACGGTTTCAGTTGATTTATATGAATTAATATAAAAATGAATTTTTCCTTGTACATTATTGTGAACAGAAGATTAAAAAGTAAAATAAAAGTTTCATTTTTTGTGAATAACTTTTAAACACTGAGAACGAACATTCTCATTGAGGACTTGTTACGCCATAGCGGAAAATATCGTTTAAAAATGTGCTTAGTTTCGTTCAAATTGTGACGAATAGGGAAATTATTGACCACAAACTCTTCGGTGAAGGGTTTTAATTTTTTTCCGTGGCAGCACATGCCTGACACACGTAAGTGCAAAACTACTTACAGCGAGTTCAACAACATGTTCCCTTAAGATGACGCAGTAGTCGTGCGGCTCTTGTAGTTTTTTTTTTAAATGTCTGAACAGACGTATTACATTTTAACTCTATAATAGTGTAGTAATCATGGAAATTATGAAATATACCAATTGTCACCATCTTCTAAATTTGAAAAATGGAAAATGCCTACTTGAACACGTTTGTTAAAATCTAACTGGTACTATATTTCATTTGATGCAATCGAACTTTTTCAGTGCACATAAGTTTTAGTTGGTGAAACTACTTTAGGAGTCCAATAACAGTTAAAGGGGAACTGATCATGTGGCAGGAGTTCAGGAAGACCGTTGAGTATGACGTTGTGTGTGACTTTACCAGATGGTGGGCTTTGCATATAAATAACGATGACGGGTGAACTACAAATTCCATTTGCTACTGTCGTTATAACCTGCAACTCGACATTCCTTATTTAAGGATTTTGTTCAGAAGAGGCTGTCAAGAAAGATACATAGGTTATTTACTATTTCTACAGAAAAAGAAAATGTAGCTTCAGTTAAGAGAATAATCGAGAAACGCCAGCAACTGACTCCATTGAAACCAGTAGACACAACTGAACAATCAAGACAGTAGGCGAAATTCCCGCTGCTTTATTACACATATATATATTTTAAAGAGAAATATTTATAAACGAGCACGCGAACATAATCTGGCTATAAGAAAAAAGCAGAAGAGTATAGGATTGCCTTGAGATCCAATCTTACCAGTTTATTAAAAATGCAACCAGCTACAGCATCAAATATAAGAGAAAATTCACTAAATGACCATTCAGGATCTATGGATTTTTCTAGGCAATGCCCCCCCCCCCCCAAAAAAAAATAGTAAGATAAACAAATTTGCAGTTTATTAGAACCAATAGAAAATAATTTTTCAGTTCACTCATCATCTTTGTTGGCATGGAACGCCCGCCATCTGGTGACATCGCAGAGCCATGCTTAACACCACCTACCACATGATCGGTTCTTTAGCCATCCTTCGACTCCTACGCGTGGTAGCTTTGATGTAGTATAAGTTTTATTCATTGGTATTTATGTGAACCGAGGGAGCTCGATTTTGGATGGAGTAAAACATGATTTGCGTATCCATTTTGTAAACAAAATGTGTCACTTGCAGAACATTTCGCTTGATTCGTATACCTTCCTGTGACTCCTAACGATACTATTAACCACCTCATGGCACTCTACCAGATGAAGAGAAATGTTGTATAAAGTTGTCCAGGTATGTCATTTTAATGTAGTTAGTAAATCTATGTCATTTAAAAATGGTGTTTTTATATGTGAAATTTAACATTTGAATCTATCATATAGTATCTTTTATCCAAAATCGGTAACTGTAACATGCAGTCACTAACCATATATTTCCATGATTACTATACTACTATGAGTTTAGAATTGCAATTCGTATTCTTGCGTTGTTTTTTAAAAATCAGGAGGTTATAAAATAAGGAATAGTGATTGAGTAGTGAGTTTGAAGAGTTGCTTGGCGAAATTCGGAATGATTAACGTATTGAAGAAACCGTTATTCAATTCTTATCAACAAATTTTCAAGGGGTAGGGGAACCCTCACAATACAACAATAGTGTTTGTACCGTAATTTGAGAGGGAAAACCCTTTATTAATGGGATCAATTACGTGTTCCTCTTCGTATTAACATTTGTCCTAAACCAGAAATGAGGTTCATAAATAGAGTGAGTCATAATTATGTTAACATGTATGGAAATGAGACATGGAAGTTCAGTACGTGCAAAGAACATTAAAACTCATATTAGGGTTGTTGGTAGGAAAATAGAAGAGATAGCAGGGGTAAACAACCTGTTCTCCATTAGCAACACGTCAGTAGAAACGATTGACTGTCACATGTAAAGCGTTGACAGAATTCTGATGGGATGGATCGCACTAGAGCGGTAATTCTTTAACCATACTCCACGACCAGAAATCCACGACGAATATGAAGACCAATGCAAAGGCCTCGAGTGCCTTATCGAGAAAGCACGCACAGGACGTCAAAAATGGGAGGTGTACCATCCAGTTGGAAATAGTTGTTCCCCATCCACTGTTTTCGAACTGTCAACGGAAGGTGATCAATGACGTAGGAGCACAGCATGTGAAGGTAGGGGTCAGCCGTTACTATTTCCATATTAGATAAAATACGGTCCAATATCATCATCAACCGAGACAATACACCACACATTAACCTTTGGGCAGGCACATTTGTACTCAGGAATAACGCGTTGATTTTCAGTACCCCAAAAGATCGTACCAGTATTGTGTTGGTTCACATGAACACTAACGTTGACCTCGAGGTGGACGAGAGGTTAGAGCGCTTGCTTTCTGTGTGCGTGGTCACAGGTTCAAATCCCGTCAGGGTACATTAAACGCAATGGTTCGGAGCCCACTTTACCAAGAACTGTAGGTCCCGTTATTAGAAGCTCACCATCTCGTTTAGGACGTTAATAAGAATTCATTCACTCCCTAACGTGAAATACGGCTTCATCACTAAATGCTATTTGGTTTACAATGTCCGGGTCGATACGTGCCATTTCTGATAAACCCTGACAGTACATCACATACACACGTTTCTGATTGTCTGTCAAGGTCTGAATGATTTGGAAAAGATACAGGGAGAAATTCAGAGGTCGCATGTCACGATTCTCCTGACAGTTTTCTGTGGTATTTCTGTTTCCAAACTGCAGAGTCTGGTCAACTTTCCAGGACTATCCAAAGTGAATCCTGCACGAGAGCGATGTTCACTTCTTTGTGTTCTGGAACTTCAGCATTCCCTTTGTAGTCATCAGGCACCGAGTTCGTCTCCACATACTTCTCATAGATACGATAAACTGTTAAACGTCTGGATGGATCTCGGTAAAACGTTCGTGGAACATTTGGCGAACAAGCGTTGGGGAGCCAAACACTTTCGTAAGATTTACCACAATTGTTCTTCCTTCTAACGTATGCTTTGACGCTATTCTATCTGCAAAGAACACAAAGACGGTTACTGGTATGTTATACGATTGCTACATTGTTGTTCAAGTTCCGTTTTGTCATGCGTCATACTTAAGGTTAAGACCCGCTAAAGACTACAACAGATTGCCCTATTTAAGTATTAACATAGTTATGGCTCACCCTGTATAACTCAAAATTTATTGTGAGATACCTTTCATTAAAGTAAGCCCAGTATTGAACACTTTATATCAGAGCACAATCTTCTCCAAGTGAAACAATGTATCGTGGACCATAACGTATTAACCATATTGTCAATCCCGATTATCGTATTCTGTAATAGAATATTAACCAGACTTGATGTTAATGACACATGATATGAAGAATATGCAGATTTCTTTCTAATGCCTTGTGAGCTTTCGATGAGTTAATTAGATTTAGAAATGATAAAATTCTGCACTTTCATGTAAAACCATCTTTTAAGACAGCAAACGTGAAAACAAAGTATATTTGATAATAACTTACGTGCATATCCTTAGTGAAGTTCTTGTAGCAAATCAACTAATACCATTTGAACAATCTTTTGATGTTTCAATCATATCTAAAATCTTTATAAAAAAATAAACAAAAGAAGTTAGAACAGAAGGAAAGGAAAGAAGAAACGTAATAACTTAAGTAGCCTCCTGGCGCATCATCCCTGTTCGGGACTGTTTATGCTCGATGTGTAGTATGCCTTGTTCACTTATTTTTTTTACTTATAAACCAGTTCCTTAGAAATTTTGTTGGTAAAAATAAGGTTTCTGAGAAGTGTTATACTCTCCCAGAATTGCACAAAATTTTATCATATTGCTGTAGTTCTATATTACACCTTTTAATTCATAAGAATCTTTGATCCTATCAAAAACATTCCATGAGGAGGAAATTGTAGCTTTTTTTTTTCTTTTCAAGTTTTAAAAGTAATACAAAAACAAAATTCAATTTTACGACTTTAACTCGCAGCGACTTGTAATTACCGAATTCTTCGATAAAGTAATTGCTTGAATGCGACTCATTCAGACTAAAAAATGATATTATGACGTTACTGTCAACTATCTAATTTCAAAAGGGTGTGTACTTTTTTTTTTAAAGTTTAACAGTTTTATATACGTTCGTAAATTTTAGTTCATCGCATATCTGAGATGATGAATCGAAATAATAGAAAGGTCTCAATACAACCTCACATTATTTTTCCAGTTTTCTGAACCAAATATTTATTTTACAAGATGTGTGTCAATCGGAGGAGCATATTACGGAATGATTGAAGAGTTCACAGCTGTTCAGAAGAAGAAACGTTGAGCTGTTAAACAAGAAAAGTTATGTTAAAAGTGCATTATATAATTAGTACTAGTAGGTATAAGACGAGCGGTATCATGTACTAAGTTTTGGAGCTAATGACGAAGTCCTGCAATTCAATTACCGTCGAGGTACGATGAGAGAGTGTGGAGATTCCAGTCTGGTGATAAGTGTCATGGCATGTTGGTCTGTGACCCCACAGTCTGCCTCGGACAAAATCTCAAGCGTGTTTCGCATCCCACATTAATAGTAGGCCCCGTTCTTAGAAGCTACGTGCTTGATTAGGACGAAAGTTAAAACTCAAACGCAGTTTCCGAAGAGGCACCTGATTGCTACTCCAAGACGGGGAATATGTTACTGGGCAATTTGAAACTAATAGTGTGAAATGTGTTAGGTCGTTACATTGAACGAAAATGGTTTGGATTTTACCCCCAGTGTAACGTTTATCATATTGCTTATCATTTACAAATACTTTTTGCTGTTCGTATGTATCTTGTACTATTCAATAATTTGCATGAACATGCTGGAACTTCGAAGATTTAATTTCGTTGTGCTCTATTTTTGTTTACCACAATTTGGAGCTAGTAAGGCGGTCTTTCTGGTTAATGCTGTGTAACATGAAAATGATGGAAATAATTTGTTTTGGTCAGTGATAGCTAGAAATTAGAGGTTGATTTTCCAGGCAGTATGTGGAAAGAACTGAGAAATGTAAACGCTCATCGAAAAGAGCGTGAATATAGAATACATTTCATTGACTGGGTGCTTAAATTTGGCATTGCTTTTGACTTTCAATCTTCTACATACAGAATTACATTACATTCGTTGTAAATTATTATTATTTAAAAAAAAATCACTTATCTGTGGATGGCAGCTTATATTATAAACACTACTTCATACAGTATATATGTAAATAATTCGCAGGATTATTTTCATTCATGTATTCAATTTTTCCAAACCATATACATTAATCACTTGCAGTATTTTACAATCATATACACAAGGTCTTGTAGATCTTATTTATTCACACTATCTCATCTTACACACACTTGTCAAGGACAACCAAAGTGGTAGTTCATGCTTTCTCTAGATACATGTACAGGTATTGACACTTGGGAACGTTACCTTAATACCCGGGAACTTGACCAATTCCGATTGTTTGGTAACTATGCTATGTTCAAAGTCATGATATAGTTCAGTGGTTAGTACTAATTTTCACCTTCAATTTATTATTATTTTCTATCTCACTTCTTTTCAAAACTATCACTTTATTAGTCGAAACTGTCGAGTGTTAAATATTTCCTGAAGTAGTAGTGACAGGCTGTGAAATATGTTGGAATCAACGTTATAATTGTACGTTAGTCACCAAAAGAACTCCACCTTCGTAGACACGTAAGTGCTATAAGTAGCCACTACCGCGCATTATGAAATTATATAGTTTAAATTGTAGTGACAGTGCAAGATTATATGGATTTGGGGAACCTGTTTATACAGTGAAGCTTTTTTTTTCATCAGTGAGCTTTGGTATCGTTCCAGAAGCAGCCTTCACACCATTTTCGTTTACATTTTTTATGAAGTTCACTTTTCAGTTTCAACCTTATATAACAAAAATATTTTCTTATTTCAATATTTCTATGTAACCCGTCCTCTCTCTCTATGACGATAAAAACACCAGAACACACCTTGAAAAGGTTGTATAGCTGAAATGAACGTAGAATAACGAAGAGCAAAATTAATGTATGATAACCATCTTAAATCAATGTATAAATCTCTTTTGTATATTTTTATTACGTGTAGATTTTGACGAATTAGTGTCAATGGGTAATTAATTTTTTAGTGGCTGCAATAGACCATGTTCTGTCATGATGTAAATTTATTAATTCCTCTGTAATTTTTGTTTTTGAAGTAATTTAAGAGCAGTGGTGTAGGATACCGCAATTTGTATCGTTGATGGTGACTGCACTATTGAGTGCTTCCATATTTCTCTTTCAGTGTTTCTTGAATTTCTTTCTCAATAAGTATTCCTCTGTAAAAGGAAATCGTGAATGTTACAGAATCTGTTGATGATATGCGTAAGGTTCTACTTTTTGAGAAGATCAAGATAAATCGTAAGTCATGAGGGGTGTATAGTCAAAAATAAAACAAGAAAAACGAAATAAAAATAATTTTACAAACCAGTGCTGTGGCATTTTTTTTCTCTCTCAATTTCACATTCACATTGTAAGTTCGTGTTTACAATATGTGATACCTCTT
>JAGDQP010057345.1:1525-12761 GCA_022664845.1 Lepisma saccharinum | reverse complement strand
AGGCGAAAGGTGGCCCGACACCATATTAATCTGGTAAGTTGCACTTTCGTTCAGGTGTTTCCATTATTCTGATAAGCATCTGTATCTCGGGATGATCAATCTTCCTAAAGTACTACATCGTAAATAATTTCGTAGTAGTATGTATAATAAAATACTCGTTCCGTAACTATAATCTTCTAACAGATTCCATTTCGGTGACTGGTTAAAACTAAATTTTGTTTCTATTTTTCGCTACAAAAACTAAGGAAAGTATATATATCAATGTTACCGCATACTAATTCATCGAGACTCGAAAACTCATTCAATAAACTACTACTATAATGATTCTTTTTGGTAAAAATCACGCAATTTGCAGTAATATGTTATGGATTCTTTTTCCACTAAATAGTTAATTCTCTTGAACAGAAAACATACCTTTAGTAAGTTGCAGATTTTTAAGTGTAAACAAAGTCCAATTCACGTATGAGCTCATATCTGGAAGGTTCTAAAATATACTTTACTTTTAACGATGCTTAGCGCATTCAACATATGTAGAAAGTTCCAAAACTGTGGGAACTATTTTCGTTAGTTGTTATGTCATTATTCATCATGAATCTTATTTATATAATAAAGTAGGAACATAATCACCAATAAGAAGTATGAAAATTTCTATCCTTTACTACTTTTTTTTTTAAACTGCACATAACACTTATTTATCGTCTTTCTAAACCAATGCTCATATCTTTGTTTCAGTTTAACTATCAAATACAAATATGTTTCTTTTCCAACCAACTATTTTATATCACGAAGAACGGTAGTTCTTCGAGTGACGCAAAGAAAGGAGTATGTTAGCGGAACTCACATATATACAGCTAATTTCGAATCTAGCGAACTATAAGCCCGATTCTGATGCTTTAACTTGTATTGGAAAGCTCTTTGCCATACTAAGACACAGAAAAAAAAATAGTCGGTAGGACCTCCCTGGAACCCCTAGGATGGTTAAAAAAGGAGAATTTTACATTCCTGGTGATAGCACTGACCTCAATCAGACCATATAGGCAGTCCAAACTTGCGGAATCATAATTTACGCTTCATTACCTTTCAAACAGTGTATTACACATCAAAATCGGTAAAGAGGTTCAAAAGTTATTACTTTTTTTTTTTTTTTGCCGAATCAAAGAATTTTCACAAATGTTAGAAAAGGACCTTTGTCATTCTGTCTGTCTTTTTGCTTTAGCAAAAAATGGTTGGCACCAGGGGTTTGGGGGGTCAATTGCGGGCCTCCAAGAGGCATATCAATGCTTACTTTTTCGATAGGAGTTATCGTTTTTGAGATACGGAGCCTACCATGGTAAAAAATCGACTTGTTGTATAAAGACTATTTACTTTTCTAATACTCCGTATGTTTTCTAATTCTTGCCTTACAAAATAAGTGATATCAGTGCAAGAACCTTTTCGTGGTAAAGGGAAGAGTGACGCAAGAATTCTACTCACAAAATAAGTTATATCAATTTCGCGAGTGATTTTCTTTGTATTACTATGGGGATGGGAGGATACTCCCCCAACTTTAAATCTGCACAAACCTTCAGAGCGATGTGATTTAAATTTTGTAAGTCTCTTAATTTTATTAATTTTATCACAAAGGAGACAATTCGGCCATAGTGTCACAAAGAAAGTCACTTGCGAAAAGGACACCATTTCTTTTGTGAGTAGAATTCTTGCGTCACTAATTCCTTTACCCCTAAGGGGTTCTTGTACTGATATCCGTATTGTTCAATAAAGGCATTCTCGTATATTCTCTCTTTATTATTACTTTTCAAACTCTGTTCTTTTATTAGGCTTCTTCTTCTTTTAACATATACATATTATCTCCATTGATGCATCAACTTTATTTCCACCCTAAAACAAATTACACTTCTTGTGCTCTCTTTGCACACACAACTCGTCTGAATTTGTCCTTGTTTTGTGAACAAAAAGTATAAAAATTTGTACACTTCGCATCAAAAAATTGCGACAGCGAAAACCGTGCAAATAAGCAACCCAAATGGCACCTTATTATCCCATAATCATGTCTGGTAAACAGACCCCCTCATTCTCTTTCCCCCGTCGCGCCAATATTAAAATCAGCAAACATCATGAGCATATTATTTTCAATATAGACATGTATTAGTACCGATAAAATGAAAGAATAAAAGCGAGACGAAACAATATACATAAGTTAATGGAGGGAGAAATTTACACACACACAATGAAATATTGAAACTGATGGATGTCTTTAGGCAGATGCAGAGAAATGAGAGAGAGAGAGAGAGAGAGAGAGAGAGAGAGAGAGGGAGGGAGGGAAAAGAAGAAGAAGAAGTGGGAGTAAGATAAAAATATGGAATTTAAACGTAGTAAAAAAGAATATAACATTATAAAGTGCAGGGCTCACAAATGTAACAGCAAGATACAAATGATTTTGGATTTTATATTTTTGTCATAGTTATTCGAAAATATAAAGGGTGCTTCAAAAATTCATTAAGCCATTTTTAAAATAGAGACAAAACTTGGTGGTCAGATTAAATACTCATGATTTCCAGTGAAACTCCAGAGTTTTGAGACACATCTAGGATAATGTCAAAAGTGTAAAACACATTCTTTGTTTGCGCGGAGTTAGTTTGCACAATCTGTGGGGCTTATTAAATATACTGGTTCGGAATACTTTGTAATCAGGGATTCTGCCGAGATTTTCATATTGGGGGGCGTAAAGTCAAAATTAGGATGGTGGACGTAGAGTTTTGAACAGTTTCTATCAAATTTCGTCCGCAATATGTTAAAGTTGGGGGTAGTCTCAAGGATTTGGGGCTGACACTCCCTACAGGGGCCGGGTTCTGGCGGAATAACTGATTGTAACAAACCCATTCGATACTGTAGGTCATGCCTTCTATTCCAGATTATTAATGCAAATTGAACATAAAAAGAAAATGAATGAATTATAATCTTTCTCCTTAATTTCTATCAGAAAGAGGAAAGATTAAATATGCAAACTGTATCAACATGAAAAGTTACAAATGTTCAAAAGCAAAATTAGCATGTTCCTATAGGTATAGTAAAGTAAACCTTACATGTTCCACATTGCAAACGTAAAAAAAAAGAAAAGAAAAGCGTGTAATAGTATGTTGATAAATTAGAAGATGGAAACGAATTTTGTGCCAAACTAATATAAAAAGATTTCTTCTCATGAAATAGCCAAAAAAGGGGGACAATTTCTACTCATATCTTAAAATGTATCTGTTCAGAACATGCTACTCTAGATTCCACCTATTGCAAGCATAACGTCTTAATAATTACAACACTAATGAACTAGTGTGTATAACAATTCGCACAGATGGAATGAACACGGCAGAGCTGAAACGAGTCACCGACTGTCAGGGGATGCTAGTCAGGTTTTGGAATGGGTCATCAGGTTTAAGATTCGAACGCATTCTAACGCGGTGCTTCAATGTAGAGCTGATAACCCGGAGGATGAAGGAGATATTTTAATTATTTCATTGCCTTTGTTAGTGTTTGCTTCTGGGTGACCAGGATCGGAAATGTTGCGCCGAGAACACGAAAAATACGACGTCGAAATTCCCAGTTAAATAGATTATCCAGACCTGGTCAATCGTGTCACTTATGTTTGTGTCTGACTTTATCACCGCATCATCGAAAGTGGCCCGGATTCGGATGTGGAACACGCAGAAACAGAGAGAGTGTGTGTAAAGTAAGAGAAGAAATAAACATGAATAAAGAGAGGGAGAAGAAGAAGAGAAAGACGCAGCGAAGACGACAACAATACATCAAGAAAGAGAGGAAGAGAGAAAGACCAATGAAAAACATGAAAACTACAATATCATTATGCTAAACAACACACACACTGTTTACTCGGATTCTGACCAGTGATGCTTCGTAAGTTCTCCACAACGGAGGTGAATATCTGTTTTAATATTTCAGTGTATGAGAAAAATAAACTGGCTGGTGGGAAATCGAACCCAGGTTTTTCAATTGGAAATCCAGCATAATAGTGATACTCCACAGGTGCCTCTACACAAAACGTGTTTAACGAATGTTATAGTGTTTCTTTCTAAGAATAATATGAAAAGTGGATACTTCTGATAAATGACGTGTTCTTAACTGTCTTGGTAACCCCCTGAGACTTGATTTGGACTTTTCCAACCAACATTGGTAAATCGCCTTCCTCTCTTTAGAGAGTAAGGTATTTGATTCCACAGTCTGAAGGATTCTCGGTTTTGTATGAGAAGTTATGATTAGATTCTTATAAATCGCTTTTTAAAAAATTGGCTTGAACAGGGTTTGAACCTAAGTTGGTTTGCTGTAGTACTTGAAAATCTAACACTTTTCCTCTACTTCATCTGGCCAACTAAGGACAGAAGCCATGAATTAATAACTTTATCTTTGGAAATAGTCAACTTCGTCCTGTAAGTTTTTTAAACCAAATTGCACGCTAAAATTGCTTTATTCAATGACTTATAGACAAATTAGTGCCCACTAATATCCGAAATAACAAAATCCCAGGAAAAATGAAAGAAACAATAACGGCTTATGCAGTTTCTTTGCGCCGTGGAAGTTCAAAACACATTTATAGGAATTATTATTTTTGTTGTTGCAGTGAAACGGTAACTGGCATTTTTATATTCCCTGTAGAACGGCATTGAATATTATAGAAGTAAACTTTGTCAATACTGTACTATATGAAAAAGAACACTGAGAGCTTGATAATGTTTTCTTTTAAAGTAAAAACCTTTCTATAGCGGACGTCTGCAAAACTTTCTGCATAAAATAGTTTTTCAGATGTAAGTTTCCTATCAGGAGAACAAATGATGACGTTATTTCCAATATAATCATTGAACATCATCAGTAACAACATTGTTAGAAAGGGCCTAAATGAACTCATGAGCCCCGAAGCATGGCACAAGTTCTGACAAAGTGGGCGGATTTTTCACGAATCACTTGACCTGGCTCCCATCTAAGGAGAGTCCACATGGAAACAATGTGAAATAGAAAATTAGCAGAACATGTGCGTAAACAGCATGTTTGCGAATACACGCCGTTAACCGGGGGCTGCACCCCCCGGTTTGCTTCGCTCGGTATGCATCCATCTTGCCCTGGGGGGTTGATATACATCCTAGTTTTTAGTAGCTAAACTCCACGTTAACATGGTAACTTTTTTGTTGACTAAATTTTCTGTATATAATCTACGAAAAATGCAAGAAAGCAATTATTAATAATAAATTTGAACTTAGAAAAATACATTTTGAACGAAAAAATGAGGACAAAAATGTTGCCCCGCCGGGATTCGAACTCGGGACCTCTGAATTAGTTTCTCCATGCGATAACCACAAGATCCAACTGCCAGTTGATGAACTAAGGATTGACGGTGTTCATTATATTTCGAGCTCTGCGCCTGCGCAAGAGTGGGCTACGCCCTCTTTCCATGTTGGATCTCTTTAGACAGAAGTCAGGCCAATTATTTCGTTAAAAATCTGCAAAGTTGGCTCCAAACAACCCCACGAACTTGAACCTATGCTTGGACTTTTCTTAACTGCCCAGTATTTGTTTATTAAAGTACTATATCTGTAGTATGGAGACCCAGTATATGTAAGTATAATCTCACATAAATATTATTTTGGGATTATATAGAAGATTTAAAGTGAACGTAAATTGATGTTTTACTTTTTGACTTCCAGCATAAGATTCTCCTTTCACTGCTAAGTTGTCAAATCGACGAACAATAATATCATTATGTTTGTATCCTTGTCACGCCACGCACATATATTTTACACAGCTCCAACCTCGCGAATCATTCTTTGGAGATAAAGCTCGTGCCTCATTCTCTCTTCCGTTTCCAGAATAAAGAACAGTGCGTGCATACATAAAATTGAATTTAAATTGAATTTTGAATTTAGTTTTAAGGCCTTTTAGTCAACCTTAGCTCAGGCCGGATGAATGATGATGGGATTAATTGGTGGGATCAAGACAGTGGGAGAAAACGGGAGAAGATAGAGAAAACGCACGCACACGCATGGGCGGATTTATGGAGGGCATTGCTCCTCAATCATTTCCGAGTGACTTTAAATGTTTCATTCTAAACGATAGCTTTGCAATTTGTTATCCATAAAATGAATTGTATGCCCTCCGCAGGGTATCTCTACTAAATTCGCCTCATGAGCACACGGTGTGTGTCCACCAATAAGCGCACATGGCATGAGCAGGGATCGATCCAACGCAGCGTTTGGCAACCCTTTTCATGCCGCAACCCCTTTGTTCGGTGCCCTCCGCCCGGCGACCCCCAGAAGTACTTTTCTTGTTTGTAATTAGCTGATTTATTTTGCATTGCATTAAATAGCCTCCTGAAGGCTTCAACAAACACACACACACACACACACTGTTTATCAATTCATGCTACTGAGAAACAGGGCTGTAAAAACGAAGGTTCAAGTTATTTTCATAAATTTTTCTACAGTTGCTCACAAGGCTCTGAAGTTCTGACACTGATGGTAATTTTCATAAACTAAATTTTAATCTCCCTTGCGGGAAATCAAACTCAAAAGTAAGTCTCGCTTATGAGAAAAGCAATGTTTATTCAGAAGACCACTTTTCCTTGTCTAATTTTATTAATTAGTACCAAAAAATTAAGTCAGACACCGATTTCTGTTTATAAAATATTGTAGCATCTCTCGATCTCGATCAACTTCACTTTTCAGCTTGGACCACCAAAAGGGGGTTAAAATTTTGTTTTGCAAAATTATTTTTTCACTGTCGAAAATGGGTTTTGTGAGCATTTGTAGAAAATTCCATGGAAATATCTGCAAAAATTTTGCTTTTACCGGTCTCTTTTGCAGTTACACGAATTAATAAAGGTAAAGGTAAACCTATCCAATGCATGATACACACGTGCCGTGAACGGCACATGGGGGATGTGGATGTGCGCTCCACATCTTGACCCAGGGTACGAACTGAGGTGGAGTAGTCATTCCTACTCTCGACCGCCTTTACCTTCCCAAGGTGCCCAGGAGTACCAATTACATTCTGGTACTCAGTTTGATAGGAGGCTGAGTGCACCTTAGAGCGACAGGCATGGGAAGGATGGGTACCTAACTTTTGACTGAAAATGTATCACAAAAATTGAACAGGGTATTTAAAAACTTGTTAGCTCAAAATAGGCTCAGATTGCGCGTAAAACTAGTAAACTTGTGCAATCTTTTGTAGTGTTTTAAATATTTATATCCTTTTTATTTTATGTTATATTTGCTTTTCATTTTTAAAACATGACAGTTGAGTTGCTGTATTTGGCAATAAATATCCTAGTTATATTAGAGAAAAACTATTCAACTAATTACATTACCTTTAGTAATTATGAAAAGAAGTAAAATAAAATACATTCTGTGAAATTTATTGGTTTTAGCTTACAAAACCCTAAGTAGCTATATTTTTTCAACTCGTCTCGCGACCCCCTTACACACAACCCGCGACCCCCCCGACCCCCAGGCTGAAAAATCCTGAACCAACGTATACACACAAGTCGGGAGCTATACTATACATGGTTTTGCCGAATAAGCTTGTGTATAGCGTTACACAAAATATTTACTTACTTCTTGGTGCGTGAAAATATGAGTTCAAGTCCGTGAGGGACTATTGAAGAAAGTGGGTCGGAACATACTTTAGCCAAAAATATACGTCCCGATGTTAGCATCGTTCAGGCTCGTTTGTCAAAATAAACAACAATAAATGTTATCTTAATGTGGCAGTACTTACCCTAAACTGGATTTGTTCCTAACATTGCCATAATATATTTATTTCATAATTCGACATGACAAAAAGGACATGCATACACATGCCCACACAATACATACAGCACAATGTAATATATACACTCAATGTTACACTTTCCTCGGATTTGAACTTAGTAATACATTGCTGCTGTCTTCGTTGGCAAGATGGAGTAGGGGAAACACGCTGGCAATTTTAGTACGAAAGCAAGCCAACATAGGTTCAAACCCTGTTCAAGCCAAGTTTTTTTAAAAAGCGGTAGTGAAGAATCTAATCATAACTTCTCATACAAAACGGAGAATATTTCCGACTGTGGAATGAAACACCTGAGCCACTATAGAGAGAAAGGCGATTTACAAATGTTGGTTGGAATAGACTTCCCGAATGTTTGTTGGAAAATACAATCCAAATCAAGTTTCATGGGATTACCAGGACAGTTAAGAACACGTCATCTATCAGAAGTATCCACTTTTCATGTTATTATTCTTAGAAAGAAACACTATAGCATTTGTTAAGCACGTTTTGTGTAGAGGCACCTGTGGAGTATCGCTATCGTGCTGGATTTCCAATTGAAAAACCTGGGTTCGATTTCCCACCAGCCAGTTTCTTTTTCGCATACACTGAAGTATTAAAACATATATTCATCTCCGTTGTGGAGAACTTACGAAGCATCACTGGTAAGAATCCTAATAAACATTGTGTGTGTTGTTTAGAATAATGATAATGTAGTTTTCATGTTTTTCATTGGTCTTTCTCTCTTCCTCTCTTTCTCGATGTATTGTTATCCTGTCTTCGCTGCGTCTTTCTCTTCTTCTTCTTCTATATTTTTTTTACTTTAGACACTCTCTCTCTGTTTCTGCGTGTTCCACACCCGAATCCGGGCCACTTTGGATGATCCGGTGATAGGGTCAGACCCTAACGTAAGTGACCCGATTTACCCGGTCTGAATATTATACGAGCGTATTAACGATAATTTCTCGATAATTCCGCGATAGTTCCTCGTATTTAACTGGGAATTTCGGCGTCTTATTTTTCGTGTTCTCGGGGTAACATCTCCGGTCCTTGTAACAACTGAATGAAACACTGTTCAAACGCAGTGCAATACTTAAAATCTCTCTTTCATCCTCCGGGTTATCCGCTCTACATCGAAAAACAGGGTCAGAATGTGTTCGAATCTTAAACCTGATGACACAGTCCCAGAACTGACCAGCATTCCCTGACAACCGGTGACCCGTCTCAGCTCTGCCGTGTTCATTCCATTTGTGCGAACTGATATACGCATTAGCTGGTAAGTGATGTAATTATTAAAACGTTATATTCACAATAGGTGGAATCTAGAGTGGCATATTCGGAACGTATACATTTTAAGATATGAGTAGAAAATGGCCCCCTTTTTCGATTTTATCAACATACCATTCAATTTGTTCCTTTTTTCACGTTTGAAATTTGAAAAATGTAATGTCTGCTATGCCTACAGGAACATGCTAATTTTGCTTTTAAACATGTGTAACTTTTCATGGTGATACAGTTTGCATATGTAATCTTGGCTCTTTCTGATAAAAATTATGCAGAAAAATTATAATGCATTCATTCTCTTTGTAGGTTCAACTTACATTAGTAGTCTGGAAAAGTATGGCCTACACTATCTTCTTGGTTTGTTACAATCATTGATTCCGCTAGACCCCGGCCCCTGTCAGCCCCAAATACTTGAGAGTATCCTGAACAATTTTTCGGGGTCAAAAGTTGACAGAAACATTGCACAACTAACTACACATTCCCAATTTCGACTTTATGCACCCCCAATCTGAAAATCCCAGCAGAATTCCTGATAACAAAGTATTCCGAACCAGTATGTTCAATATACCCCACCGAATTTGCAAAGTAACGCCGCGCAAACAAAGAATATGTGTTACACTTTTGACATTATCCTAGATGTGTCTCAAAACTCTGGAGTTTCACTGGAAATCATGAGTATTTAATCTAACCACCATGTTTGGTCTCAATTTTTAAAGTGATTTAATGAATTTTTAAAGCACCCTTTATATATTCGAATAGTCCTGAAAAAATATAAAATCCAAAATCACTTCTATCTTGCTGTTAGATTTATGGGAACTGATCTTTATACTGTGAGAAACTGAACTTAATCTTTTTACTACGTTTAAATTCCATATTTTTATCTGTTCTTCTTCTTCTTCTCTCCCCTTTTCTCTCTCTCTCTCCCTCTCTCATTTCTCTGCCTCTAACAGCCATCCATCGCTTTTAATATTTCATCGTATGTTTCAATTTCCCCCCTCCATCAACTTATGTATATTGATTCGTCTCTCTTTTATTCTTTCATTTTATCGATACTAATACATGTATATTTTGAAAAAAAAAATTACTCATGATGTTTCCTGATTTTAGTATGGACGAGACGAAGGAATGAGAAAGAGGGGATGATTATGGGATAAGAAGATGTCATTTAGGTTGACTAGCTGCACGGCATTCGCTGTCGCAATTTTTTTGATGCGAAGAGTACAAGAATTTTAGCGATTTTATAATATCGTTCTTAAATTGAACCTTTTTTTTTTTTACCTTTTTTGCTCTGCTTTTTATCATATTTAATATAGTCTTTATACACATTTTGTTGATAGTATGACCGGAAAATATCGACAACCACCAAAGTTCTTTTATATTCTTTCCTAGGCTACTAAAAACACTTAGTAATAAATACACTTAGACTTGTGAAAATCTGTTGTATTACATATTTGAACATTTAAAGTGCACAGAAGTTATCAAAGCTATCAGAACTGACGTAAATGTCACTAATTGATTGCTAAGTCGATTTTGCTTTCTCATGGGTTTCACAGCGCGCGCATAGATTAAGAGAAAATAGCGTTGGCGGGAAGAAGCACTATATTTCCTTTGTCCTTGAAAGTAGCACAAAGTTGACTTGGCTTACAATATTTGCGTCTCTCAAAGTTCATTGTTACCAAATACGTGAATAGATGTATTCATTGCTGACGTAAGCACACAGTGAGAATCCTGTCTCATTTCGTTTTCCATTTAATCTCTATTGTTAGTGCTCTTTAACTCAGCAGCGACATCGCGAATCCGTTTAAGTTAGATTTCAATGCTTTCTGTTTATTCAGTAAGCAATGTTATGTATAGGCTTTATGGTCCCTTACAATGGACTTTTACACAATCCAACAAAAGCGTCATTTTGTCTTGCACTTTGCAGTGTTCTGGTTAATTCATTCTTCTGTATGGTGTATTGGGCTTTGATGTATATAAAAATAACGTTGTACAATGTGGTTTTAAAAATAGCTTTTTTTTTAATAAAAAAAGAAATTCAAGTTCAAAATTGTGAAATTTGGTAACGTTGTGAAAATAATGTGTACCCAAAATCCTTACAGTCATATTTTTTTTTTTTACACCATATTTAAATTGGGTTTTAAAGACGTAACAC
>JAGDQP010057344.1:0-11484 GCA_022664845.1 Lepisma saccharinum | reverse complement strand
ACAGTTTCTTCACCTTAAAAAAACCCAGCGATTTTTCCACTTCAAGAAATAAACTTGTTCGTCATTGAGCTCCTCTATGAAGCAAATTGAGAAACAACCAATTGCCTGATAGAAAATTTGTTTAATTTGTTTGAAAGCTTCAAATTGAATAAAATAAAGAAGGGAAAATAAACTAACACAGTACGAAAACTTGTGATTTAAATTAATTAAAAGTCACGTTTTTTTTTTTTTTTTTGTCAGCTGCTGACCATCAGTGTGCTAGGCAAACAGAAGCCGAAAATATAGGTGTGAAGTTTAACTCGAGTCGGTTCTTTCACATTAAATCAGGGATTCCTCCAGGATTTTCAGTTTGGGGTGTGCAAAGTTAAAATTGGGAGCGTGTACGTTGAGTTTTGCATGATTTATATCGATTTACCGCAAGCATTTTAAAGTTTTGATATAATATACTTTATATAATTATATAATATACTTATATAAATTATATAATATAAGATACTTGTATAATAGCATATTCTATAAATACTGTTCATGTTATTTTGAGGCTAAGTAAGGAAGTACGTCATACTGTTAACTAACATTACTGTTATTTTACGTTTTAGCACATTGGAGTCTATATGCATAATTTCATAATTTTTCAAGAGCCTCCCAAGAGACCCCCAAATAAAATCTGAAAGAAACACTGCTCATTCCTCGAAATTAGAAGAAGGATATTATGTTTCTAAAATATCCCATATTATATTTCTAAAATTCTAATATTGTTCTCAACTTCTTTGTTTTATTCAGATTTTCTTTGTTATCACATTCATTAATCAAACTTTTGTGATGCCTTCTTCACAGAATTTGTCACATAATGAAACTTCCCTATAACATACAATTTGTACGCAATGAACACTAATAGTATTAACCCTGAGAGGCATTTGCTGAGATCTTACCATGACTTTTTAAGCCCGAAACTCTCTTTATAGATGACGTCACTTGTTCTTTTGATTCATATGATTTGCTGGACTACGATGATATATATATATATATAATGAAGAACGGGGATCGTAACTAGAGCAGGACACAAAATAGAGTCTAAAAACTCCTTGCCCTCTAGCGTCCATATCTCGTACTAGGCAATCTAATCATTTGTCATTATTCTATACTCAATGAGGCCTTCAGTTTATGTATAACATGTCGGAAGTTAATTGGGGCCACTTCCTTACTTCTCCTTCTAAGTGTTTTTCGTCCTGTGTGTGTATATGAGCATATAATGCATCATATTTACGCCTATAGAACACTACAAGTAATTTCAGATACATGAGAACATTTCTCAATGAATTTCACAAATGCCAATACTGATTGATTCAAAGTACAGGTCAAATCGGGATAGCAAGTCAAGATTCGGGCACCGGGACAATTAGGCACAAGAGTCTATCATCGGTCGCCGAGTCAACAATTCTAATCATTTTTGTCAAGACAAAGCTACCCAGTTACTCCAATTAATACCGGGTCAATAGGGTTAATTTTCAGGTTCATCACAGGTACACCAAACATGATCCGATTTCAGTTCTAGTGCAAAGTGCAAATGGGTCAAGCTTTAATAACTTCTGTGCACTATCAATGTGCAAAGGTATGGGACGTGCTAGAGGGTGTTAATAAAAGCGGCTGTGGTTGTTCAGAAAGAATGTAAAAACTACCACAATCAGGGATAACTAGAGTTACCTCAATACTAGCATATTAAGATAACCAACTAAAGTACGAAATTCGTCACTTTTTACACTATAGATTTTTTAAAAAAGTGATAAGAAAGCGAATGAGTCTAATTTGACCAGAGCATATTTGGAACAAAATATCTTCAAACGTGTAGAAATAAAAATCGTGTAGAAAAATATATATATGGAGAAGAAATGTCAGAAATTCGTGACAGTCCTTGATCACATTCTGCTGTTCAAAATAAATAAATAAGAAGTGTATCTTTTTACTACGTGAACTGTGCTTGTTCGACATACAAATCGTCCGAAGATTGAGTCTTGTTGGATGAACTTCGTTACTTTATAAATATGTTAGCCTTACTTTCTTACGATTTTTCGGTTTATATTATTGAAACATATATTTACTTATACGTTTTTTGTTTTTTTAATTTCAAGTATATTTAATGTATTTTATACTTTCAATTTAGGAATCCTTCTCATAGCAATAGAATTTACTTTTCCAGCTCTTCAGTTTGTTTAGTTGATGTAAGTAATCTATATTAATAAGTTCATGTAAAAATTACCTCTTTCATTTCACTGCTTTTGTACATAACACCAGCAGCCGAAGAAAAAAAAATCAACAATGTAAAAATAAAATCCGTCGATTCAAAAACAATCACTGGAAACCCTGTCGCCAGTTATTTTAACGTAAAACCAATGGTGGTTTACGGAGATAGCAATATTTTTACAATGAATTTACGAGTTTAACTGAGCTTTCTTCCATACGCCACGCTGAGATGATTTTAGGTAAAATTTTTTAAAGGTGTGAGTGTGAGAAATTATTTATAGTTTGAATGACAGAAACGTTTTACTAAATAATATTGGCAACCATATTGTAATGATGTTATATAAGAATAACAAAGTATCTTTATTCTAGATTTCACCATTAAATACGTATATATATATATATATATATATACAACACACATTTAAACAGTTCGTTCAATATGTACAGTTGGCAATAAAAACTAATTACGTGATAAAAGTTATCATCATAATTAACTGGAAATGAAATTGTGCTAAAAAATGAGATAGGCTGGAATTGAAATACGTATATGTGCTTCAAGAGAACATGCCTAGAGCAGTTTGAAATTGATATAATATTCTGAGAGTAACATTTTTCAAAGCCCGTTCGAGGCTATGGATCGTTAATAGTAATTTGTAATGATATTTGTCCAATCATAGGACACAACGTTTCTAATTGGGAGTTTATTTCCAAAACTACACTACAGAAAATAGTGGAAACTACGTTTGGTTTACATTCTTCGCACACAACTTTGTTGAAATTTTCTTATATTTTTTTTTCTCATGAATTATGTGTAAATAATAGGTACAGTCAGTGTCAAAAGGATGCATCTAGTCGTAAAATTTCTTCTCCAAACAACTTTGGAATGCATAGACCAATTTTAAGTACAGTTTCTTTTGTAATTTACATGAAATTACATTCGTTTTACGTTAGAGAATCACATTCAATTTCGTCCATCTATTAGAAATTTGTTTGAAGAAGAAATTTTACGACTAAGTACAAACTTTTGGTGCCGACTGTACCAGGAAGCATGGAATTTAATATCCCTTTCTGAATTTACATTACATTAAAAAAAAGTGATCACACTGGTACAAAACAATAACAAATTTAAAATTTTTGAAAATATGCCATCATAATTGGTAAACCAATCGTGGTGTGGATAAATTTCCTTCTCAGTAAAACAGAATATTATTGTGTCAATGCACGCCTGAAATATCTGCTTGTTTAAGATTCTAATTTGCAAATTGGAATAACGTAACGCTTGCAATAGCTCAATAAATGAATCTGTGATGCATTGCTTTTCTGCGCAGTTTGATAGGCATACTGCAAGTTCGCATATCTTTTTTTTTGTTAGATTTTGAATCTATATTTGTGCGTGGGTGTGATGTAACGGTAACAAAAATTGAAAATTGATTGAGTCAACGTAATACGTCATTAGTCCGCTGCACTGTTGCCAATTAATAACGGCTATACATAAATTCTACAGTGTGCTTCAAATTAAAATAGATTAGCTCTTTTAAATCATAAAAATATAAAAAGAAATATTACGAGGATTGAGAACACTTTCATTAAATATCTTTTTTTTCTGTTTATCCTCATGATAAAACAAGGACTGTAAATCGAATTACAAAAGATACTAATTTGTTTTATTAAATGTAATTCGTTAACGTTTGATAAGCATTTCAGTTTAGATTGCGTTTGTACTTAACATGGTATATTGATGCTCAGCTATAGTGTGTTGCAAAGGCTGCGAAGAATAGGTCGACATTTTTGTTCATAGATGGAAGGAGAAACGAAATCTGGGTATTCAAGTAGCTAGAAATCGAACCCTTAACTCTATTTTGTTGACCAGAAACTCTATATTCAAAATCTTTAATGAAAGAACAATCAACACAAATATATTCGAGCTACACAAATCGCAGAAATAGTTCCATTACATACAGTAAAAAAACTTTTTCTTAAAATTAAGAAAAATATTATCTGTGCAATGAGAACCAATTATCTTAGATATCAGCATTCTCATTTGATTTAAAATGAGAGCATTCCAGTTTGGAAATGAGAACTGTGATCGTATTTCCAAATCAGAACGTTCTCATTTTCCCATTAAATGAGAATACTAATATCTCATTTCTAAGAAAAATTGTTTCTCGGTCCACAGATAGGAACTTTTTCCCCTCCGTTTTAAGAAACCATTTTTTACACTGCTTATAAAATTATTGTATATCTCGGCTTTCGTCACAAGTAAAATAAAATACTGGTATAGCTGAGAAACGAAAAATACATTGTATGCAGAGAATGTGATAAATACCGTTTCGACAAGCACCTGAGTCGGTTTGGATCCCTGAGTAAGAATTTATCCACGCAAAATTTATTCTGAGAATTTATCAACTTGTTTTTTGCTAATATATCCTTTTCATTTATCAATTTGTGCACACCAATTGTTCTGCACATTTATTAATTTCTTTTCACCAATTATTTTATGCATGTTTAAACTTATTTTTATTATCTTACACGTCCTTACCACATCAATGACATTGTAACGTCCCGATTCAGTTACTTAAACATCTTGTCCTATCCTCTGATTCTAATATCTTTGAAAAACTTCAGTGACGTCACGCGTGGGTAATCTGTTAGTTCTATAAACGTTACCTTCAGGGTATTACGTGCCTCGCACTTAAAGAGATACTACCTGAAACACGGACGTAAGGTGCCGTTTCTCTGTTCTTGGCGTGTACAGTACTTCCTCATGTAACAATCATTTTTGCAGATATTTAACAATGCTGAATTTTAGTCTTGCACACATTCGTGTTATGGATTTAATTAAACTCTGAATCAGTTCATGTAAGGATATCACGGATGGTTGAAACAATTTTTATATTTGCCCAAAATAACGTTTAATTTTTATCACCAATTCGCCCAAATTAAACAAAACTGAAAAATTGAATCTTACCTCATAATACACAGAGTTTAGTTCTATTGTTTAACGTTACGGAATAGTGCGTGATTTTCTTCAAGTCTACGAGTATTACAACCAACGCCGTGCATGGCGTAAGTTGAAACGGTGTCTTCTCGTTCTGCCTAAAGGCCCTTCAGCACTCTGTAGAAAATATTTTCCATGATCTTATCCTTAGGCAGAACGGGAATTTCCGTTCTACCTAATCTTTCGAGACATGGTATTTTATGTAGGGAGGGTTTTTTTTTTAATGAAAATTCAGCTCCAAACTACAAGCATCCTAGTGTGTTTTCATGCAGATCGGAACCCATATTTTTTTTAATGCCTGTAATAAACTGCTTAGAAATGCTTATAGATTCTGTAAGAAGAAGAACTATTTCTTCAAGTTTCCTAATTAATTTTGGGTGTTATTATACTTGTTCTTCCCGGAAAAAAAATGACTAGGATACAGTTCTGTTAATAGCAGTGTTATTCAAATGCACTCTTGTACAAATGAATGTGATTTTTTTTTTAAATACCTGCAGAGAAATGGAAAATTGATTGACTCAGTTGTAAGAAAGTCGTTTGACATTGCAACTGAAATGAACACAAAACAAGCTTACTTCGATATAATATCAGGTCATTTCACAACAAAATTTCATTCCATTTCCCAGTAGTTTTTTTTTTCATCATGCTAGGCTCGCAGTACTTGAAGAAAGTGCCACAGTTCACATCCTCAAGACATGTTTGGTTATAAATTAAACAAACAATGGAAGAGGATGCATAAGGCGGCCCTTAAAAAGAACTTTGTCTTCTACATCACATCTCCTTTCTCGGCATCACCTTATCAGGTGATTTGTCTTCTATACATGGCTCTATACTACATGCAGTAGTATCATATATATTTATATTGTCAATTGTGTTCCTTTCGGTTCCATGGGAGTGAACACCGTTCTTTAATAAAACATTGTCACCAAAAACAACAATAATTGTAGCTTTGCACCCACGTCTACATTTCCAATGTCTTCTCTTTAACACGTCTTTAATACGGTATAAGAACCCTTCATCGTAGGCGAGCATTTTCCCTCCATATTTCGAAATAACAAATTCTGCCATTCTGCCTTGCTAACACTATTGGTACTGATATAAAGTTCAAAATTTGGATTGCATTTTGTACAGAATACTTTCTCGGTTCCAGAACTTTCACTTTTCGAAGCCGTCAGTGGGCTCTGAACGCTGATTGGCTACTGGGTGAACCAAGTAGCCAATCACCTTCAAAAGTACCAAAACTGAAACATAATCCTATAAATCCCTTTCCCTCCCCGATCTGAGCTTTTGATTAACATCCTATTGATTTGATTGCAGCTCTACAAAAACATACATGCATTTCGATATGTGATATTGGATATTTTGTATTGACAGTATGTGATATTTTGTATTGCTGCTATTTACATTGACAATATAAGTATATATGATACTATTGCTTGTAGTATAGAGCAATGTATAAATGTAAAAGACAAATCAGCTGATAAGGTGATGCCGAGAAAGGAGATGTGATGTAGAAGACAAAGGCTCTTTTTAAAGGGCCTTATGCATCCTCTTGCATTGTTTGTTTAATATGTGACCAAACATGTCTTGAGGATGTAAACTGTGATACCTTTTAAGTACTGCGAGCCTTAGCATGCTGAAAATAAACTACTGGAAATCCGAATGAAATTTTGTTGCGAAATGACTTGGTATTAAACCGAAGTAAGTTTTTGTGTGTGTTCGTTTCAGTTCCAGTGTCAAACGGCTTTCTTACAACTGAGTCAATCAATTTTCCATTTCTCCGCAGGTATTTAAAAACTCACATTCATCCTTACAAAAGTACAAGTGAATAATATTGCTAATAACAGAACTGCATCCTGGTCATTTTTCCGGGAAGAACAAGCAGAATAACATCCAGAATTTATTACGAAACTTGAAGAATCTGTTAGAATTATTAACTGCTTATTAAAGTCATTAAAATTATGGGTAAGCCATTAAATCTGCATAAAAACACGCTAGGTGACGTGCAGTTTGGAACTGCAATTCCCCCCTCCCACCACCACCACCACAAAAATCCTTCCTTACATAAAATTCCCTGTCTCGAAAGATTAGGAAGAACGGGATTACATTAAAAACATTTTCTACAAAGTGAGGCAAAACGGGAATTAGGTAGAACCGTTGAAACACATATCGGAGTTGATTGAAAAACATAAAACATTTTATTTTAGGTATTATAATAACTCAAAAATAATAACACGCAGAAAGTGTAGCTTACAATTGTTCATCGTAAGTCTGGAAATCAAACGTTAACTAATATTTTGACAACCGAAAGACAATATTATATAATGATTAAATGATTTAGGACTAATGCTTTCAGCAATACACAGACACCAGATACCAACATGTATATATTGACACTACAAAATAAACTCTTCAACCAGCCCCTAGCTTCCCCCGCAATGATAAAAAATAAAACGCAATAACAGAAACACTCACTTGTTAAATTGGAATGTAAGTAATCCAGAATATGCACGATACTTCAAGTCACATATTGAATATGACTTACATGTCCATAGCTTTGTTGTTATGGAACTATGAAAGAATAAAGTTTCTTTTTTTTTTTTTTTTTGTTACTTCCCAACTTCGAAAACGGTTTCATAAAATTGAAAAAAAAAAAGTTCTTGTCTGTGCACCGAGATTTTTTTTTCTTAGAAATGAGATATCGGAATTCTCATTTGATTGATAATAAGAATATGTTTATTTACAAATAAGATAACAGATCCTTATTTCCAACTAGGTGTTCTCTCGTTTTAAATTAAATGAGAATGCTAATACCTCATTTCTAAGAAAATTATTTTTCGATGTACAGATAAGAACTTGTTTTCTCAATTTTGGGAGATAGTTTTTTTTTTACTGTGTATGACTGATCAACATCATGTCTATGTAATTTATACAACATGAAGACCTACGCTAAGGAAACAGAGTTGCTAACCCCTTTGTTCACTATATTTAGCTACTGTTTCAACCAAGACTGAGCTTTTCTAACGTCAGCCATCTTGAATCTTTCACGATATTTTTAATGGGAAAGAGGTCACGTAGCTTCAAGAAGAATAGGGTATTTCCAGACTTTTCAGTCAACGATGCATACTAATGTCACATCCCATTATCTCTCTCAAAAAATAATTTATAAAAAAAAAACTGCGCATTCCTATCGAGGAAGATTCAACATGGCCAACTTCAAAATGGCAGCCATGACAAACGTACCCTCTTAAAGATAGTGCATTGACCCGGTATCCATTCATGTATATTTGTTTGCCATTATTTCAAAAATTTTACAAATAAAAGTGATGTTTTCTGACTCATACCAAACTATATACGTACTTGTTCATTTGAATCGAAATTTTGGGACACTGCGCCCATCTTTATGGACGAAAACACTTTTAATCATGCTTTGTGGTGGGATGTACCCTACTTCTCTGCCGAACTTTGGTCGAAAAACAAGTTTAAACAATCGATAGGTTTACTTGGGAGAATCAGCTTACTTACAAGTTCAAGCTTGAGACTGAAGAAAATCCAAACCTACATTTAGGATACCAAAGAATGAATTTGAAGCCACTGAACTTGTAAATATTGACTTGTAAGAAACCATTTACTCTGTCAGATTTTCACTTTGGGAAATGTTGTGTAAAGCCAACATTTGGGATGACGTAAATAGTTTTTTGGAGATTTTTTTTTCGTTTTTTTCTTAACCTCAATAAAAATTTAAAGTTGGTGTATGTGCTCGATAATTTGAGGAATGACACCCATATTGTGAGATAGGGTGGGGATCTGGCAGAATATCTCACTAGACTAGGTGGGTTCTTGCTTATTAGAATTGATATAACTATAATTAATTCTTGTAATCCTTAATAAATGGATTAAAAATGTGTAACGAGATGGCGCATATTAATAATATTACTTTCTAATAGTTGAGCAAAGAATGTGAGAATAGTACCTGTTGTTATTAATTAAGGAAGTACAGGAATAAAAATTTCATTCTTGATTAACGAATGGTTGCATGTTGATACTTTGTTCAAGAATAAAAGAATAATTTATATTAATTTTTGGATAAAAAATGTATAACTGTTTTCTTATATGTTTTTGTATACAAGTGTATTCCGAAGTAAGTATGCTTGGTAAGTTTGTATGTCGTTTCTTAGATGATATGGTATCACAAAAACTATATGCAGTTTCGTAAATTTTTCAGTTTAAACAGTTTAGGACTTGCGCTAAAGATACATATAGGCCTTGATAAAATTCAAATAATTTTTAATCTACGTATATATACAGGGTGTCTGAGTCCACCAGTATACCCCTTCTAAAAGGAACAAGATAAGATTTTTTCTAAGGAGAACAAAACTTGAAATGTCTCAATTAGGTAAGCTCTATGGAGCGGTGATATTTGCAACTTCCGGGTCTGACCGGAAGTGACTTATCCAGACCGGAAGTTGGATTTTTAAAATGAAACATGGTAATTTAAAATCAGATTCTGATGCTACATTAAAAATAAGGGAACTTTTCTCTCAACATTTGTCTGAAGGGGTGTACGGGTGGCCTCACACTCCTTGTATATATACAAGTGAAAGTGAGTACGTTTGTGTCCACAAATCTCAAGAACCACTGAACAGATTTTAATGATATTTTTTGCACTAGATTATTTCTGGGTCCAACCAGGGTTTTTATAATATTAATTTAATGATGATTATCAGGAATCGAGATAATCTATCATCAAATAGCCCATCGCTTTCCTATTAAATTAATACATTGTTGACATGAGTTATTCACAACAACAATAAAATAAATAAATCTAAATATTTTTATTTACAACAATCCGAATTTGAATTTAAAAATTATTACATATTATTACATACGAGTTCAATATTATTACTTCAAAAATGCTTTCAATGAAATAGATAGAAATGCAATGCTCACAGTCGTCAAGGATAATTTTCCATCCAGAGAGGAATACAACAGGGGGACCCTTTAGGTCCTGGATTATTTGCAATGACTCTTCAACCCATAGTCAATAATATCAATACTGACTTAAATATTCGGTACTTAGACGACGGAACCACAGCTGTAGACGCAGATACTACATTAAATGCATTAACAGAGATCAATAAGAAGGCAATTACGTTTGGTCTTCGCCTTAATTTCTCGAAATGTGAGATTAGCATCCTGGAAACAACAATGGAACAAACACACGTACTTCTCACGACGTTTAATAAATGGCTTCAGGCATTCAGTTGATGTCTCCATCTAATGTTTTTCTTCTAGGAGCTGCCCTGTCTACTGAAGCAAGGAGAAATTTACTAATTCGGAAAATAGCTAAACTTGAGATGTTTTTTCCACGTCTTTCATCAGTCTCTGCACACTCAGAGTTTTATTTGCTAAGAACCTCATCTATAATGCCTAGATTATTATATTTTCTGCGCTTTCGCCTTCGTGGAGGGAAGAAGATCTCCTGGAACGTTATGATAGCACTATTAAATGTGGATTAAAATCCATCCTCAATTGTTCCTAATAACACATGGTTTCAGGCTTCTCTCCTAATCAATTTTGGAGAATTAGACATCTGATGAGCCTTATATTTGGCTATTACAGCCTTCTTGGCGTCATTCTATGGTTCTCAAAGCCTAATAGAATCCCTTCTCCAAAATGATATTACTTCTTATGGAGATTCTAAGACTGAGGTTTGTTCTCAGACTTGGTCTTTATTAGTTGGTTCAAGTTTACCCGAAATCGATACTAGATCAAAGCAATTCACATGGGATGAACCCATTATCAAATCACACCTTTCTTTTTTTACTTCAGTCTGCTGATAACTTGGAAGACAAAGCCAGACTAATCGTCACTTCTTCTTTCGAAGCAGGTGCTTGGCTCAAACCTCTAACTTCGATGTTTCCGAATAGCAGTTGCGATTCGTCTGGGTGCAGATATATGTGAAAGTCACAAATGCCAGGTTTGTAAGAGTGAAGTAAATTAAAAAGGGTTACATGGCCTTCTTGGCCTTTCTAACAGCGCAAGTAGACGCCCTCGCCCCTCAAATGTTAATGAGATTATAATGAGAGCATTAATCTCAGCTGGCATACATTCAATAAGAGAGCCAATTGGATGTAGCAGAACAGACAGTGGGATGAACTCTGTGGGATGAATCTGTTACCTTGGAAGAGAGGCAAAGCGTTAATTTGGGATTTCACATGCTCAGATACGTTCGCTCCTTCCAA
>JAGDQP010057343.1:0-12762 GCA_022664845.1 Lepisma saccharinum | reverse complement strand
TATGGAACGAAGAAATTGATAAGGAAAGAAGACATAGAGTAGAATATGTAAATGCAGTCGTCGTAATTTTGAAGAGAAGATAGAAAAAAAATGGAATTTAGTAGAAAAGCAGTAGAACCCTCCTTTCTTTGTAGCAAAGAAATTTCATCTGAACAAAAGATAAAACTTCATCGCTGCATTAACAGACTTTCGTCATTGGATTCCATCGAGATATACAGTATATATATTCAGCAATTTTGAGGAACTAGACAACGCGATTAATTTAAGGAAACTGATCTATTTGAAATAACGTATAAAGGTATACCAAGGCCCGATATAACTGGGTTTTCACTACATTTGAAAAACATCATTGACCTATGATGATTGATACACATTACTATATTTAGGAACATGAAATCTCAGTTATACTTACTTAATCTATGGCTTACGGAACTCGCAAGTTCATCGCTGCAGTAACAAACGTTCGCCGTAGGATTCTATCCTGAGCAAGATCAAGACAGTTTTCATCACAAACACGTTCTTCTCGAAGATCCCTTCTAATGTTATCCTCCCAACGTCGTCTTGGTCTTCCTAACGGTCTCTTTCCCTCCGGTTATAGAACAATTTAATTAATAAAGTATTGTTTCAACATTAAATGTAGTTACGCAAAAAATTCCTCTCGTTAGAACAGTTCAACGTAGTTGCAGCAACGATGCAAAATTATTGTCTATAATTCATAATTCATACGTAATGCTATGTATGAGTTATGGGTCCAGGGTTAGGATTTTTAGGTGCGCACCTTTTTCTTGTAGGGCAAGTTAGAGGTCTTTGAAAGAAACCAATCTGTGAAATGTTGCCTCCAGTTGAAAATGGAGGCAATTGTCCAGCACTTTTTTTTTTTACCTTTTTTTGGGGACCTTTGTCCCTTTTTCCCTCCGCTCTGCCCATAATCCCATTTTCTCTCCTTTAACTGCTACTTTTTAATATATTCTACAGCACCTTTTATCATTTAACTTTTTCGCATTTGGATTGCAATTTGTATTGCCTGTCTTGATCGTGAACACTGTATTGAATGCAAAGCACACCTGTAGTGAACAGGGAAGAATCCCTCTCGCTGACACTTGTCAAGTTGGCTTTACTTGATATATTTGAAAAACAACAATTGGTTGTAACGAGTTTAATGTATTTTACGTCAGCCGAGTGCACAGTATGTTCATTGCATTCTCTCTTTTTACAAGTAATTTCACTGGAATCAGTTGTCTCCTGTTAAATCCCGATTTTTCGCCCTGACTCAGGAATTCAAGCAAAATATCATCGAAACTGATGGAACTGTTTATTATACGATTCACTGTTTGTGATTCAAGGAAACACGTTAAATGAAAAGCACCAGCGAGGCCGCATACAACATATTTCCAGCTTGAAGGATCAAAAAAGAACAAGATTCTTCATACAATTCCGACAGTTTTTTTTTTATATAATTTTTTGTCATACCAGCCAAATACCGGGATGCTACGTACCTAACTAAGCCCTAGTCTACTAGTTTCCGACATATTCCCACCACCTTAAATTGGCCTGAACCTGAGATGCCGAATGTGCGTTACTTAATTCGTCTTATCTCCAGATAGAAACAAACTTACTTTTAAAAACTTAAAGAGATGCATGGGTGCATTGTTGCACCTCAACCTCTAATATTGTGAGGTGCAACAGCTTATTTTTCCGTTATCTTCTGAAATATACTAGTATGTAACCTAACGTATACAATTATCTCTGTAGCTATAATTTGTACTAATAACTTATTCTGTAATTTTTAAATAAATATACCAGACTAAATCTCCCCCCCCCCTTTTTTTGGTATTATTTTAGCACCTTTGCCCTTCCTTTTAGCCTGTTAAGATTGCCCGTAAAAATCCGAACCCATTACAGTGCCTTTAATGCAACATACGTAATAGTGTACTCAACGTACGGTATTGCCCTGGCCGACACCTTCCCGCATCCTTTCTCCTCCCCTATCCCGGCCCGAGCCTTAGATGCCTGAAGGCCATAAATGAATTTATTTAACATTTCTTGTACGGGTGTAGCGTACGGAGCCCTACAACACGATATCAGTGTAGCTAAATAAAGCGTACAGGAAATGTGTGTAGGTAGATTAGTATTTTTTCCCCACTTAGGTTTTCAGGATCACTGTGTAAACACTTCTTGAACACATTTTTGTTCTCTTGTGATAAATTGCGGATCACTGAGATATGCATCAAACATATTCAATATATAACGAGACAAGTGACTTTTGTACTGCGGTGTTCATAACTGCTAAAAAAAACTGTGGAGTATCATCTGTACAAGCCGGGTTTCATCTCCGGTTCCCCAAATTCTTTTCCAAAATCACTTACTGTTACACTACGTATAATTGTGTGGAAGAATATAGAAACAAATGTTGAAATATCGATTTCAGGTAAAAAAGTAGGTTATACAAGATCTGGCGCATTTGTTCCGTGCAACATATATTTTTTTTTTTTCTAAAAGGAGAGCACATTTGTTATGATTCTTTTACTGTGTTTATTATTTCATATTTGTGGTAGTTGCGTATCATCACCAATTAGATATACACATGAGGATCAGTTGAATTAGGTCTACTGCGGTGTTATGTTTGATGACTATTGCAAACTTCCATACATTGTAATATATTTTCGCATCGCGGAGAGAGACTAGTAATATACATACGTTCCTTTAAAATAGCTGTAAACTACTGTGTCTACAGATAAGTACAAGTTAGAAAATATACTCTTATCATTTTTAGAATGTGTGCATGGGAGTTCTTACAATTACGACCATTATCAGATGCAACTGGAAAGGGTTTGTTAATAATAAGAGACGGGTCGATACCAAAGTTTCTCGATACTTTTTAAACCTCCGATACGTTCGATACCCGATACTTTCCTCAACAGTGTTCTACAATATAAATAATTATTATAATAATGAAAAGTAAAATTCAAATATACAAATTTTCTATCCTTAACTCTGACTTCATTAACTTATTTTATGATAAATATTTGTTAATTTTATGCGTTGTTGACTACCTTCTTATACATGATAATAGAGGACTCCTTTCTAAGTTTTGATACAATACTGCTAACATATAGCTCATTTTAATGAGTGAATGAAAATAAAAATAAAACTAACAATATCCTAATATTGACCTGCACCAACATTTAACAACTGAATTGAATGTTACAGGTTTTTGTTAAGAAACACGGGAATTTTCATTCATGCTATTGGGATCAAAATTAAGTCATTCTTTTATTTCATATTATTCTTGTTGTGCTGCATCGAGCTCTATGTAACGATATTGGAGTGATCGGCTAGTGTCGAAAGATAGACATTTAACCTTGTTCATCCACTTCCAGTCTAATCCAATCAGACAAGGGCGATGTTACGATAAAAAAAATGGTATCTCGGCAAATACTCGATACTTCGGGACGAAAGTATCGGTGGTATTGAAAACAACGAGAACCCATCTCTTGTTAATAATATATGGAATCGTAACTCAGATCGCAAGTCGAGGTATTCCTGTATATATCGGACTATTTTTTTTTTAAATCAATTGACTTCAATTTCGCAGCATAGTTCTGTTCAGAAGATATACTTGATTCGAAATTAGGGAGACCACCCTGTATATAACTAGTTTGCAAATAAGCTAAATTAGCTTTTAAACACAGTGAAGGAGTGGTCTATTTAAAACCCAATCATGCACTTGTATACAATACATGAAGAATTGTTCACGTGAAATCAACATGGCTGAGACTTGATTCCTTTTGCAGGTTAGGAAATTATTAAGAGGCGACATGCTTGGCTTGTTTACAGAATATATTCTTCATCGTGCTTCAAGCTATTTTAGATGAGGATGTAAATTTTGTTGTCCACATTCTGGGTCGTTGGCATTTTTCTCTCTCCTTTCCGTTCCGTACGTGGGTTCAGTGTAAGTGTGCTAGTTGTAGAGACCAGTGTCAGTGGCTACGGATATAATCTTAGTCCTTTTATGATTGTTTTTATACATTTTCCTGCTAAAATATACAAGATTTTTTTTTTTTTAAGGCGAAAACTTTGCATGCCACATACAAGACGATTATATATATTAAGAATTTCCCCTCCTCTTTCCTAACCTAAAAGGGAAATTTGAAGAGTTTAGAAAACAATTTTTTATTTAGGTTTCTACAGAAAAAAAAAAAAAAGATTTCGTGTCTTCTTTGTTACAATAGGAATTCTATTATGATTGTCCAATGTTTATGGTGGTCAAGTTTAGTTATATGCCATGTGCATAAGTTTAATGTGTAGTCAAATGTTGGTTCCATGCCGTAAGGTTGTATTCTAGTTACAGTTAATAAATGCAGTATTTTTTTAAAGCAAAAGTTGCATGCAAATTCTGTGGAGAAAAAGAGCAAAGTGAAATGAAAGTTGCTTTTGATTGACAACGGAGTAGCATGTCGGAAATAACTTCAGACGAAGTCTTTGCAGTCTGAAGTCAAACAATGAAAGAAATGGTTCATCCGACGTAATTTTAGTTCAGTTTCAGGTCGTAAGTAGGAGAGGAAAGCGTGTTTTGAAGATTTGTTCTATTCCAGTAGTAGAAAAACCATCAGACGGATTTGGCAAGCACTACTGACTGACTACATATCACCGCCCGCTCGATCTTAGATCGAGCGGGCGGTGCTACATATGCTAACATGCTGAAATATGCAGCACAGGCAAATGAAAACCAGATCTCCCAGTTGCGGACCAGGTGTTCTGTCAATTGAATTACCACGACCATCCTTTGTGCATATACTGCATTCCTCCTTTTGCTTCAGTTCAAGCAGCTGGTGTTGAACGTTAATACACTCTACTACCTATGGATGCACAATCGCTTGTCGTGGTAGTGTTAGCTCAATTGGTAGGGTACCTGACTGCAACTGGGAGATCTGGGTTCGATTGCCTGGCACTGTCGCGATCAGTTGTAATATATACCTTTAATAGGGTGTTTAAATGAACTAAAATAGCTGGAATTTCTTATCTCCAATTGTATTATTACGGACATTAAAATCATAGACTTGCTGTTATTTTAATTCATAGACAGTTTTGCATTTTCAAGACCTTGATTATCTATTTTCTCGAAACTGGCATATTCATTCTTTCTCCATGGATTCGTTGGGTGACCGTGGACTTGGATTCGTTGAGTGAAGTTATTTTATAGTGACTCACTTTAATGAGTTAGAGTTCTTCTCTGGTTTTTCTTTGTCACCGTTTGAAAATGAAACCAAAAGGATGTTATCATGAAACCTCAACTTCCAGACGTGAAACTATAGCAGACTGGTTTCACTTACATTTCCATTAGAGGCTTTTTATTATCAGTACAGACCCAAACCTAACGTTTTCCCAATGTGCATCTCTCTTTTCCTCTCTCGTATGCGTCATTTCGGTTGTAATCTCCCTGAAGCTGTTCCGCGTTTTCGGAAATGAATCACATGATAGACCTTGAGAGAGAGTCCCACCGGATATATATATTCCATCAGCTCTTTCTTTCCTCACATTTTCCGTCTTGCTTTCCTTTCTACAGTAGGATTAGCTATCTTGTTTCGTTCAAAGTAAAAGACTAGTCTCTGTTTGCTCTACCGTTCAGGATACTCCCTTTCTCTCTCTCTCTCTCTCTCTCTCTCTCTCTCTCTCTCTCTCTCCTCCATCGCTTTGGTCCCAAGAGACTAACTCTAAAGTTTCAGTAGTACATTATTTTGATTCCAATGGAAGAAAAATCTGGTTGGTACTCAGGGTATCAGCAGCAAACAAACGGCGATAGAACTGAAGTAGTTTTCTAGAATTCAGTCTCTGCTTCGGAGATTGGAACGCGGGGAAATCGGGGTGGACGAGGGGAAGAATAGAGGTTTCTATTTCAATTTATCCATTGCGTTTGAAAAGGGTAGAAACAGAAACTGACCGCCATCAAATTTCAGTCAAACTGTTCGGAAAACGATATCTGTTTTTGTTCTTATACGACGTCATCCAAAGCCAGTCTTCTATCCTACATAAAATTTATAAATAAAGAAAAACGTACAGTTTTTTTTTTAATCTAGTATATTTACTTTTTGAAATTTATTAAAGAAAAAATTCGCCACCTAGGATCTAGGCTAGTGGTTCTCAAACTGTGGTTTGTATCAAGATCGTAAGTAGTCCTCCCAAAAATGTTTAAATTTTATGTGGAAAATCCGTATTTGTAACACAAGTGACCCAAAAATACTCCAACGGCAGGTAATGCTACGGTTGATCTTGCTTCTTTTGTTCATTTTATTAATAATGCGAGGTTTCAAGTTCTGTTCTAAAGGCTGCAACTGCCGCTAAGAAATTTCTGATAATAATTGGCAGTAATGTTACTGCATATCTTATGATTAGTAGTCTAGTACCGAGCGGCCGTGGCTCAGTGGTAGAGCGTTGGCTTAGCATTCGGGAGGTCCTAGGATCGATCCCATCGGTCGACCATCCTGACAGATGTTTCCAAGGTTTTCCCCTCAGCCACACGAGGCAAGTGCCGGATGGTACCTACAAAATAGTTCCTGGCCGTCTAGCTTCCACAATCTTTTCCCAACCCTTTCCCGGCCTGAGCCTCAGATGTCTGAAGGCCTTAAATATATTATAGTAGTCTAGTGTCCGCGGGCCACAGTTTGGAAACTAGTGTGATAATCGATGAATTATTAATTTCGTTGATTGAAAGAGAGCACTAAGCAGCGCTTTTTTTCTGCGAAAAAAGGTACCGATACTCGCTACAAATTTATCTAATTTTTACTATTAATGGAAGTGACTGAGTCAAAAATGCCGGCCAGGTGGCCGAGCGGTCTGCGGCGGTAAGCCATCGTCTCGAAGGTCCCGGGTTCGAGTCCCGGCAGGGACATGAGTGTGGATTTTAACAGCTAAAGGCGAATTGTGACGGGCCGAAGTCCAAAGTTACTAGACTGGTCCATATAAAAATAAAGTTTTTACTGAGTCAGAAAGGTGCCGGTATGGCGTACCGCATATATTAATAGCTTCAGTTCTGTTTTTCTGCCTTGGTTGACAAGTAAACAAGAGTCAGAGCTATTACGAAATTAATCAAGCTTATATATGCCAACTTAAGATAGTATTCGAGAACATATTTTTGTTTTTCGAGTGAAATCTTCATAAATAATTCACGACGAATAATTTTGAATGTCTGAAACGTATTTCTGTAAAAACACGCCATTAAGCACCTATTACCTATTTGTCACGATTGTTAAATAGAATTTTCTGCCGTGGTTGGACTAAACCGTGTCTTCCTGTTTCGCCTACTGGGCGCCCACTAATATTTATCAGAATTCCTTCGTTATGAAAATTGTAATTTCTGTTTAGCCCATTTCTGTTTCGCCTACTGTCAAGGTGAAGGGAAATTTTTTAAACTGTGAGATTTTTTTCTTGTCAATTCCCACATCCCATGCATAGAGAATCTCTATTCTGTACGTTTAATTCAGCAGATCATTTTGGAATCACCACGTCTCTTACTATCCCCATATACTAATAATTTGGTGTCCCTGAAATTGTATATTTTTAAAATTAATCGAGTATCTTGATTGATAGTTTGAAGCGAGAAGAAGGACAGAGAAGAAACAAAATCTTAATTTTAAGTGGTAAATGTCAGGGATTAAGTCAAATATAAGGCCACTCTTTTCATAGGGATAACTTTTTTCCCCCAGTACCGAAATCAACACCGTTTGTTGTGTTGATTTAACACACAAAAGTGGTAGTAACGCTGGGACACCGCATTGTGTTGAATTAACACAGCTATTCTGTACTGTGCAGTCTTTATCGGCTAAATTACTTTCCTTCTCTTGTAGTTGGGTAGGCGTAGTCAGCGACGCTAGTCTTATGTCAAGGTTTTGTCGCATTCTACAACTAACTTCCTTATTTCAAAAATAAATATTGAAATATCGTTTAAATTTGTTTATTTATAGACACTATGCACAATCACATGACGCAGTTTTGAGGAAAATATTGTCTTGGTATGTAACTAAACGAGGGCGATATTTACAAAAATATATCCAAAAGTCCAAATATGTACGAAGTATTGTAGTTCTCTCGTTTGAACTCGGAGAGTGATATTTTTGTCCTAACTTAATTTTTCGTTAGTACATACCACACACCGCGATTTTCGTTAGTACATCTCCGCGAATTTGAGAAATATTCGTTAAAAACATGAGGCAATACTTTCGTCCACGGTTGTACTATTCCGTTTTTCCCCCCTAAAGTGATTAGGAGTTTAGGAAAGCCTCAGGTTAGCTGACTCTGGGATTTGACCTAACAACTTTGCGAGACTTAGCAACTCTGTCATGTGGTATCACAGAGAAAAAATGGCCACGAAGCAGAGAGAGAGAGAGAGAAGGAAGACGGGAGCTACGGTTGTATGGAATTTGGATATTGAACATCGATATTGTTGGCGAATAAATGAGCTCGAATTGCGAGCTTATCATTTATTTCGTAAAAATACCAATCGATTAATCAGTATATCGATAAATTACACAACTCTATTGGGAGCGAATAGCACGCCGGAGTATTGATGTAAGCTTTCTGTTGTAAGTAAAATATTCCGTTTTTGTCGTTTAAAAATAAGTCCCGACAAAGAATCTTTAAGGAACGACTTCCAAGAGTGCTTTCTCATCTGTCGTTTCATTAGTGTGCTATCCAAAACTTAGGTACGTCCGCATTTTGGTATGCATGAGTAACACCACCATGACGTAGGCCCTGCAGTGGCATTGTAATACCAGGCACGAAAATCACGTACATTGTAACTCTTCTCAGCCGAGGTTCCTTGATTCACTTGTAATGTGAAAAGCCAAGGTGTGACGTCAATCGACTTTTCTATTTACGTTGCTCGTCTTTTTTTTATTATTATTGTTTATGTGTTAGCGAATTTAGTAATTGAGTCTTTCTCTCTCTCTCTCTCTCTCTTTCACACACACACACACACACACTTGTTCAGTTATCTAGCTAGAGTCGTGTGTTGTTTTTCAAATGAAGCGAATGATCTCATTTTCTCACACCTGTAAAAGTACCTGAAATGTATGCAAAATTGCAAACTTATTTCAACGATACATTTTTCTTGAGTCAACTAACTATACCTCCCAATTCAAGCCCAAACACTGGCTAAACTGCTGTATTGTATAAATTTCTGGACCGATAAACCTGGACTATCGTTCTGGTCGTAGGCTTTCGGTTACCCTGAGGACAGTCCATTCAAAAATCTGGAAAACAGGTTACAACGAGCTGCAGTGAGTGAGTGAGTGAGTGAGAGAGAGAGAGAGAGAGAGAGAGAGAGTAATAAAAAAGTTTCGAATTATACATAGTGACGAAAAGAAGAGTTATCAGAAGCTGCTGAATTGTGACATACTCGTACACCAATAGTAGGAATTTTAAACAGGAGCTGGGGGTGCATGAGTGGTTAAGTCGAGAAGCCAAAGGTTGCAGTTTCGAGTCTTTTTTTTTTTCTTACTAATACTTCAGAGGTTTGCACGTTATGTGTACTCTCGTAGTATTATTCTTTTAAATGTTTTACGGTAAGGTGAAGTAACGTAATTTCATTTCACGTGTCGTTTATATCTTAAATAATTTCCGAATTAATGTTATAAATAATGTAAATTAAAATTATTTACACCAAGAGAGGTTGGCGGTTCTAATCCCAGCCTTAGTAGAATTTTTTTCTTTCCCTGTTATCGTAACAGTCCCACAAGTTTCGAGATGAAATCTTTTTCTGTTAGAATAATAATAATAAATTTTATTGCAGAAACAAATGAGATCAAGTCTATTACAATCGTCAGATATACATTAACAGAAATAAAAGGTTGAAAGTTAGAAAGTTAGGGGTCATGCATATCACATAATAGTCCACTATATGGAAACAAAGATTATTGTATCACTTACATAAACCTACCAATTTTGATTTCAAAGAATTCATCCACACTATATGTGCAGTTTTTTATAAGTAATTTCTGTACTTTTTTTTTAACACCAAAAATCTAAGTTCTCTTAAAGACAAAGGAAGAAAATTGTAAAATTTAACTGACATAATTATAGTAAAAGGTTTTTTTTTTTTTGACTTACTATAGTTACATCTAAATAATCCTACGTGGTTCCTATTTCTAGTTTGATTTGTATGAAAGTATGCTAATTCATTGTAAATATGATTGTTTCCTTGATATAAAGCAAACATTGATATATGAAAATAGCTGGAACTGTCATAATACCTAATTTAACGAAGCTTAACCTACAACGTGCACGACTAGGGAGACCAGGCATTAATCTTACAAATACCTTTTGTATTTTCAGTAGGCTTTTGATGGAGGACTGATGACCCCAAAGTAGCGTGCCATAACTTAAATGACTATGAATTTGTGCACAGTAGACAGTTTTTAGTACCTTTAAACTTACACACAATCTTAATCTAGACAGGTATTCTGTGTTACACATGAAAATTTGAACGTCGGGGGTCGCCGCGAGGTTAGCGTACTCACTTTCTATGCTCGTAGTTACGCGTTCAGTTTCTGTCAGAGTTTACTGAGCGGTTCGGAAGTCACAGCTCGTTTAGGGTGCTAAGTAATAACAATTCATATATCATAGAAACAAAGGGAAAATGTATTTGAGTTTGAACATCGTTGTTCACGTTTAGCGAATATTCTCTCTGCTCTGTATTTCTAGCAGTGTAATGTTATATCTTGACTTTCGAGAACTAAATATGCATGTTAAGCACATCCTATTACAAGTTTTGAAGCCTTGCACAATTCATATAGTTATGTTGTTTTCGATTCTTTGCTGTGCTTAAAGCCCAAAGATGACGAATCTGTGCACTGCTGTTCTCAATTCAACATTAAGTGTGCTGTTGTTCTCAGTGGTTTTCTGTTAGCTGTTTGAGAGATTGCTTTTTCATAGCATATATGGGTTGCCAATCCATTAACTCTAAAGTTACTAATAAGCATAGGCGTCGTTAGCTTTTAAATATTGAGGGGGACATTGTACATTTCACATGCTCAAGTAATTTTTTTAACTGATTACTTTGGTTTGGTTTAATAAGTTAGAAGAAATTTAATGATTAGTAACTCAGTCTATAGTGCAGAAACTTTCATTCATAAGCATTCAAGAACACAGGGGCGACCCCAAGAAGAGGGGAGTGATATATTCCTCATCCCATCACCGACACCCGATAAAGACATTCAAAAATTGAATTATATATATATAAAAAAAATATTCTAAGAAACCGGTATTCTAAAAAAAGTAAGTTCTAGATATAGTTTCATAAAATAAATTTAATTTCAACACGTAACACTACAAAAAAAGTTAAAAGCCAGCCCTAATAAGCTGTGATTGATTAATTGTCATAAAGCAAAGCCAATTTAGCTACTCGTGCTAGAAGAAAGAAATCAAATGTGTTATTGGGTATTGAACTAAACTAACACATGGAGAGGAGTTTAGGGACCTAACTTTAACTTATACTGGATTTGTAGCCCTTAGAAAAATCTGCTATCAACAGGTTGGCTCTCCAAGGAATCCTAGTGAGGACACCAATAGAGTATTTCAATCGTAATTGATTTCTGTTCATTTGCAAATGCAAGATTAATTCGTCCATGCATTTAAACTCAGAACTGCTACAACTTGTCACTCAAAATTGTCGACTAATAAATAATCAAGTATTACGAAAAGGTAACGAGCAAGAATCTAATAAATGAGCTAAGTAGAGAGGTGCCTACTTTGTGTGTCTCCATTGAAATACGGCCTCTATTGTTCGGAAAACGACCATGTTCACCTGTCATGTAGGATTATTGTACACAATGGAGAGATTAATGATGTGAGGATGATAAATGGTCCTGCGTGACGTTTTAATCGGCTTATCTCGTCACATTTGACAGGTGCTGTCAGTTTGACATGAACAAAGCGGTGCCGCTACAATGGTGGGGGACGATATACTAGGGCATAGGAGACTTTACAATGTTTTGTTGAACAAAGGAATTTTGCCGTTTTTGTGTTACTTGGTTTAATGCCTTCTATTCATTGGGAAATGCTATATGGTCGTACGTGAAGGTGTAATCGGCTTATCTGCTCACTTGCGACAAGGCAGTCAGTTGACCACGATGAAAGGCAGATGAAGAGAGATTGCGATAGGTTTTGTAAATATTAATGTCACAAAGGGTTCGTTAGATGCTAGCATTGGTTGATGGATGATGTCCATGTACCTGTAAGACATGAATATAACTAGACGTGACCTTAGAATGAGACGAATACTTTAATATCAGACGTTGAGAATGACGAATGGTTTATTGGGTGCGTTATCTGGACAAAGCGGTGTTAGGAAGGCAGTTGTGTTTGAAAAGGACATGAGCTTCAATGACAAGATTAAGGTCTCAGAGGAGAATTAATGTTTCGGATGAAATATGGCAATGCGAACGACTCATGGTTTAGGAAAGGATGTAAGAACGGGTTTTAATTTAACTGAGCGCTTTGAATTTCTATAGAATGATAGAACGATTGTCAGGGGGGCAAGTGACAAGGCTTGACGGATGAAGCATGTACGTATGATTTTGACTTGTTATAGAACTAGGCATGAAAAGGTGGATAATAATGATTTGAAAGAACGCTTTGAATCTTTGCTTGAACAATGGTAGAAGGAAAAGGCGAGCCCAATCTGTGCGTGCCTTTTGAAATAGAGAAATGGATAATCCTTTAAAAGACGATGTCTACCTGACATGTAAGAATATTGTACACAATGTG